>PNEQ01002764.1:11337-38906 GCA_003012365.1 Medauroidea extradentata | reverse complement strand
TCAAGTTTATTTCCAGAGCGATCCGATCAGCTTGCACCTCGTAGTTTCTTTAAAAATCGCCGTTGACGTGAAAAGAAGCACGGATTTGTATACATTTAAATGGCCATTCCGAGCTATCTGGGTACGGAGTGACGTCACACGATTAGAGTGAGAAAAAGATAAAATGCGCACGGGCACACCATTATATGTACATCGTGGTCAGAATGTGCTACAATACAAGCTCTTTAGTTGCCGACGCTTGGCACAGAGCGCAGCACACTCGAGTCGATATTCGTCACTCGTGCCGCTGCGAACCTCGCGCCATCGCTGTTTTCAATTTTACTTCTATCTTTCAACACGAATTGGGGAGGGTATTATAGGCTTTTCTAGTATCAAAATCTTCAGAAAAAGTCGGCGTTTAATATAAAAACATTACTTTGCTTTAAAAAAACCGTGTTATTAATGAGAGTAACACTGATACACGGTATTAGAGCAAGAAAAACACCGACTTGAACAAAAAAAATTTTTTTAGGGGTTAAAAATGGGAATTTCGGCAACTACGACAACGACGCAACTACGACAAAATTCTCGAGAATTATCGCTTGTCGTAGTTGCGGGGCTCCACTGTATTCTAATTTTTCTCGCTGTAAAAACCATCTTTGAACTTAAACGGACATTTAAAAAAAAGAATTGGCCAAATTGGTCCAGGCGTTGTTGAGTTATGCGCTTACCAACACATTTTGCGATTCATTTTTATATTATAGAATATAATTCTATAAATATACTTTTAAGTTGTATTTGTATACAGTGGAACCCCCTTCTTTACACTTTTCAATAGAGAAGGGAAAATTTCAAATGTACATCCAGCTAATAGGACTACAAGCAGCACGAGTTGTAGCAACATAAGCACGTGGAAGAAAAAAATGTTTTGATATAACTATATTATATTATATTATATACCTAGGCCTACATGTTTTGTTTTCAAATCGCTAGTGATTAGAGTGGTGAATAGCACCACGTAAGTGTAATTTTTCTAACTGCCTAAAGCTTTGTCTACAACTTCTACACCCAAGCTGCTACAATGAATTCTTGTGCATGGGTGCAATACTTAAAGTGCCCACCTACTGGCCGTGTGTTTATGTGAGTGAAGCACGGCGCCAAGGGCACCAAAATGTAGACAACACATCACTGTTGCTACCTTTTCCCTTAAAAGTTCCCTTAGTTAGTTTGCAGGCCAAACTGCACCATCACCACTCCCCGTTCATCACCCTACACAATCTGACCAGTACCTTATGCCATATTACCTTTACTTTACTGGTCATCTGGTGCGGTATCGCCTCTACCGCAAGAGACTGAAACGGCGTGCAGTGGTATCGTAGAACACTCGCCTGACTGACACTTTCAGTGGTGACCCCGTCTTTTTATTGGTGAAAATTTTTAACCTAAATCCATTGCATGCTCCTAGAGTAGTTTCACACAAATACCGTGAGTAGTTTTTCACATATAACAGGTTGAAAAAGCTGTTTTTAGCCACTCTGAGGAGCTCCGAAATGATTTTCCTAATCGACTTTTTGCTTTGAAACGTTTAGAGTGTATTTTCTTTTCTTACATACACACAATGGGCATATGTGGAACAGTTCCTTAAAAAAAAAAGTATTTACGAACACGCTGCCATGCATTTTAAGCGCGTGGTAGGAGAGGCCCATCTAAATGGTTCTGCTGGCAGGCATAATTAAAGCTCCTGCACCTGTGTACTACACCTTTCGCATCACCTCGAGGAGGTGAGGTAAAGGTGCAAAATAAGTCAATAGGCAGAAGTTGCAACTTTGATTTCAGGCCTCGAAGTGGTCTGATACTCCTAAAATAGTGAATATAGTGACTGTCTGACTAGGAAAAGTGACTACAAAGAGAGTGTAAGGGGAAAAAAGTGAACAAAAATGACTTAATAAAGAAGTGTTCAATAATACCATTTGTACCCTAACAGTACAACAAAACCGGAATATTTGCTGCATTGAACTGCTACGTACAACATCAATATACATTATAAGTACTGTCAACTACTTATTTAATTCATAATTACGCATTCACTTATTTATTTCCAAGATTAAAACCAACATACCACAATTTTTTGACTTTTTAGTAACTTTGTCAACATCTGCTAGATAGATGTATACACTCCCAAAATATATCACAATGTTCAAATACATAATAGAATCATGTGGTCATTTACCAATATTATCCAACTGTTTTTCAATCATGCAATGAAAATACAGGCAGTGTCTGAAATGGTGTAGGTTTGTTATTTTGTGATTTTAAACTTCAACATCAAATTTATACCTAAACTTGAGGCAAACTTGCCATATTATCTTTGCTTTACTTACCAGTTGCCTCGGTGTTGTCAGTAAAATAATAATAAGATTTAAATTTGCAATTGGGCTAACGTCTGGTAGCAAGCAGACCTCTCCCCATCCCTACAGCTCCAATCCTCCAGTCCCTTCTTAAACCGTCCAACCCCCTTCACAGTCACTAACTCCTCCCGCAGTGCATTCCACTCCCACACCGTCCACACCAGCATTGACTGTCTACCCCTCTTCGCTCTCCTCCACACCCTCTGAATTTTTTCACTGTTGCTACCTTTTCCCTTAAAAGTTCCCTTAGTTAGCTAGCAGGCCAAACTGCCCCACACTCCTCCCCGTTCATCACCCTACACAATCTGACCAGCCTTTCCACTCTCCTACTGTCCCTCAAAGGTTTCCATCCCAATTCCTTCTTCATCACACTAGGCCCAAAGTTCCTTTCCTTATCACCAGCCTGACGCTGACTCTTTCATTTACTCATCACCCACCTTGCTGCCCTTCTCTGCACCTTCTCCAGCTCCTGCACCTCCAGATGTACGGATCACACTCCGTGGCAGCATATTCCAATACTGGACAAACCATCTAGCAATATGCCTTTCCCTTCACCTCACCACTAATCACCCTCAACACTCTCCTTCCCCTACCTCCTGCCCATCTCATCTGTATACCTCTCTACTCACCACTCTCTTCCTAGTAAACCTCAACAACTTGGTTTTACACACATTAATTAATCTCCATTCTGTTCTACACTGTCCAAGACCACAACCTATCAATATCTTCCTGCAAGTTGATTGTCAAACAAAATTTGTCATAAAAATATCTAATATGTATTTTATTACTACGTATCACAAACAAAAAGAAAACAGGTAGTATGCAAGAGGCTACCAGTATAAATAAACATGTTCCATTACTTAACCTAAACAACCATTTTCCTGTTTACTTTTATACTCTATAAACTCACTTCGCAATAGAAAATTCATTTTGCTGATTCACGTACAATAGATATCGCAAATCTAATCACATCAAAAACTATGAAATTTCCATGATTTCACAAATATTTATAAATTTCACAATTACAAACACAGATGGGAATTTGCATGGTAACTACCATGACCTAGGGCCAGGTTTACACACTGGCCCAACACCCGACTTTGGAAGGAATGGGACAATGTGCAACCGCTACTTGGCCGATCTTGGAACGTTGGCTATGTGTTGGTGAAGTCTTGGTCTGTGTTTACACATTAGTGCATGCATTGGTGTTGTGATTTTACATTTTTTTTGTAGTTTGAGAGGAAAATATTGTTACATGAAATGTTGAAATGGATCAGTGGACATTATTCTGCACATATACATAAGAGTATGAATGTAGTTGCAGAAATTTACAAATAAACTTGACCCTTAATTTTCATGGAATTTAAATTGGCCGTATGACTGGTTAAAAATGAATTGGACCGGTGTGTAAATAGCGACTGGCCGTTTCTTGGTTATTGGCATTTCTTCCTTCCAAGATTGGTCCAATCACATGGGCCAATGTGTAAATCCGGCTTAAGGCTGTGACAGTTACTATATTTCCAGACACAGTGTTGTTAACCTTATGAATAGATAAGCATACAATGCTACCAAGCTTATTAAGTTCATAGCCAAAACCCCTGCCAAGCTAAAATATGGTAAAAATAAACATAAAACAAAATGGAAATCATACTGAACATCCTGCGTTAACTCAATAGAATTCATCCGCTGCAAATTTGTTGTTAAAAGAAAATTCAGCCACTTTGGAGCACTTAAAAAATGTGAACATTTTTAGAAATAGTGACTAGAAGTGAAAACAGTGACAGATTTCGAGGCCTGAAAAATTTTTTAATCAAGAACAATATACTATTTTAATGATATATTTTCACCACTTACGAAAAATAAAAAATGTAAAAGAATTGAAGATAGTGTTCAGTTATAACATAAAAAACATAATTTGTACCTAACTATTTAAGTTTGTGTAATATTGAGATATAAATTACAGTAGAACCCTGTTATAATGTTTCTGAAGGGACTCAAAAAATGTTTACATTATAAATGGGAAAACATTATAAGAGGGCAATATCCTATTATACAGCAGTTTTAGGGGCCAAATGAAGCTAGCATTATAGCCAGGAAAACATTATAAGTGGGAACACTATAACAGGGTTCTACTGTATATGTAACAGCAGTTTAAGTTTTTACTAAAAGGTAAAATTTAAATTAATTTTCTAACATTTTTTTTTAAATACAGTATTATAATTCCTGGCAAAAAAAAAGAACCCATTTAATTATTAGGGATTTGTATAATCCTGCGTCTCCGTTTGTCACAGTTGCTCCTTCTGTACTTATGTAGCTAAAACTTCTACACCTTTGAGTGAAGAGGTTGCTGAAGATGTCAACCCCTGGACAAAGATTAGATGTGGAACATAAATTTTTTGCAGTTTCAAAAGGCTGATAATTCAACTGACAGTCAAGATTTCAAAAATTCATTTTTAAAACGTTGTAACTTCAACAGTTAATGCAGTCAACACTTTCATTACATCAGTCTGTAAGCAAAGCCTTTGCTTATACTTTGTTCTAAGTTCAACGAAATACATTTTTCTCTAGTGAACAGCATAGTTCTGCTGTTTCTGCCCTATCATGAACACACATTATGGCTGTGACGACTTAAGACCTTTCTTCACAGAAAAGACAGGACTCTGAAAACAACTGAAGAAGAAAGCACAATAAAATATGACTGAATATGGCAATTTATCTTAAGTCACATCACTTAGAGCAAAGTGACAGGAAGGTGATTTAAGAGTGCTTTAAGTATGCAAGCCACAAAGATTATAAGCCATGTCTAGTTACTTCTGTTCATACTTTGTGCATCATCTGTAGTTATATCTGTGCTTGTCATTCACACATTGTTAATATAATGAACATGGCCATTTAGAGTAGGTAATAATATGAATGAAAAGCAAGGCATCACTACAAAAACTACACTGGAAAAGTTGTTGTGCAGCTATGATGATAAATGGAAAATTGCAATGTCAAATTATGTCACACAAAAACTATCAAGAGTCTCGGAGAAATACAACATGGGTTAAGGGTACTTTGAGGTGGAAGCAAATTTCAATAGCTTTAAAATGCCACATATTTTTCAGGAAGTATTTTGAGGTAACAATTTTTAAGTTTCATTACAGAGAGAAAAAAAAAAAAAAAAGAGATGGCTATTTTACTAGAGATGAACAATAAATCACACCCTTGTCGGTTCACCACACATTTTACTTTTACTGTAAATAAAAGTTAAACTAAGTAATTGCCAAGTGCTAATATCTTAAAGAAAATTGGTTATATTTGACTGCAAATGCTCTGTAACAGAGGGTAAAAGTCATGGGTATATTACTGATCCTTATGAGTAAGTTAACATGCCTCATTTCAAGTCTTTCCAATTAACACATTTGTTCTAAGAACCTCAACATGACTTTTAAGAAGGACTTACAGTACTGTACATGCATGTATAGGACACACTACTAAAGATCAGTTTTTACAAACACAAAAAATTGCACTGGTATTGTATTTTTGTACCAATCGGAAATATTTTACTTTTTTGAAACCATATATAATTTGGTAGAACTACAGTCTGTACAGACATCAAACGGGACTGAAGTGTATTCAATAAAGATCCATTACATACCACTACATGATACAATATATACAAAAATTTTGTTTTACACTAGTAACAACATTGAAGCAACAAACCTTCGTAACGAAACTATCTTTTCGGAACAACACTTTTAGAATGTGGCCTAGTTCACAATCAGGGTCAGTTCGAGACGGATGACGTTCGTCAAATGGGTCTGGATCCATCTTCATGTAATTCTCAGTTTCTGCTTCAATTATCTCAGCCAGCCTGTTGAAACACAAATAATATGTTCAATTTCAATACAGTAAGGAATTTGTTGATGTATTATGTTAACGACCATTTGACAAATACTTATACTGCAGGTAATTCCTCAAGAAGCACCCATTACTAATGACTGACAAACAAGGTAGATCATATACTTACATTGTAGCAATTTGACTATTTTTGCTGCCTACCCAAAGTAAAAAGTATTCAAATGATACAAATGAAACAATTTTGAGTGAAAGTAAATGTATTAAGCTACAGCTTTGTTATATCACATAAAATTACTGTCTAAAAATACAGGACCTCAAAGTTATGCAAAAATATACATACATTAAATAATTTTTTTTTTTTAACACAAACAATTTTTCATGTGAAATTACAAAGGTGTCATTTTGTAGCATAGTGCATACTTTTATTCTAAACTATTTATTTTGTATTATTTGAATAGTTTTTACTTTGGGTAGGTAGCAAAAATAGTCTAATTACAATTTTGACATGTGCTCGTACAAAACTATTAAACTGATATGTATTTTAATTGTGTTAACTTACTATTAATGTAATATGTAAGTTGGACAGTGTTTGGTGCAATTATAAAATTACAGGGTTGCTACAGAATTTCTAGATCAAATTTCCCTGACTTTTCCAGGTTTGCCAGACAAAAATTATGAATTTCCAGTCTTTAGCGGAATTGAAAATCATGACAATTTAACTTAAAATGTTCAATGAATTAAATTTGCAATTTGCATGACTGTTTTTAAAAACTGTTTATAAATTCACTACCAACAGTTACTTGTGTCCAACACACGCTGCTACCACAATCCAGAGAACTGTAATATAAGTTATAATTAACTGGACCTATTCTTAAAATGAATTGCCAAGATAAAATTTTCATACAGAGAATTGTTGTGCAATTGTTCAAAAGTCAATTACTAAGCCAGCAGCCCAGAAGTCAAATTAGTCAGCTAGACAACGACCGCAAATGTCTGTAAACTATACTGCTAAGCTTAAAGTTTCTTCTACAATTTTGAATTTCCAGTCACCAGAAGCAATTTCCCCGACTTTTCCAGGTTTTCCAGACCTGTAGCAACTCTGAATAACTAATTTTTTGGTGCAGAGCAGCTTTCAGCAGATCTTTTTTTGAATAATCTCTTTATCCCAAACCACTTATATGGCACTGAACATAGAGATGGGAGTCGCGACACAATTTCGTAACTGCAACAAACTATGACCAGCGACATGAATGTCGCAGCTACAAATACCTGCAACTTTGTCACTGTTGAATTTTTGTTACAAAATAGTTTTTGATACCTTAGTCCATGAAATTTAAGCTTTCTCATAACATAAAGAAGACATGGTGAATCATTATGATGATATACTGATTTTACAATTTTATATTGTGTATAAATTTTCCTAAATTTATCACAATCGTAAACATTACTATGCCAGAATCGATAGAATTACATCACAGTCTTAAAATGTATAACTATATTTTTGAGATATCTATTCTGCGAATTGTTATCCTTTAAATTTTGCTACAGTATAAGCATAAAACATTTTATTCAGTGGTATCGGTATAATGTATTACATAAAATTTTTGTGTCGTTTAAATTAAAAAAATTATTAAGTTTTAGGTTCGTGAACAAAAAAGACAAAATAAAATCAAATTAATCACATTTGAGAAATGTTGCTTCCTACAAAATAACCAGAACATATTGTTTTGTAAGTCACAACTATTAGCGACAACTTCTATATCGCATGTCATGTAATTCCTTTTCGAAGAGCGACGCATTGTCACTGCTAGGCGTATATGCGACACGCCACTTGAACAGCTCCATTGATTCCTGCCGCGAATCACAACGCATCAGATTTTAACTGCTGCTTTGTTGCGGCTAGTCCGTGTGAGCGATTGACTGATCGCTTGTCCCGGCAAACATCGTGCAGCTACCAGCTTCAGCTATGACGTGAACTTGAGTCACTGAAATCAATTATGTAGCTGTTCAAGTGGCGTGTCGCATATACGCCTACCAACGACAGTGTGTTACTCTTCGAGAAGGAAGGAGCAACGCGGAAAAGCTCGTCGCAGCTATCCGGGCGTGGCCTAGTGCGTCAAGCTCGTACAGAATATTACGATGAAATGCTTACCCGACTGTCAGTTGTTTTAATTGGATTTCTAGATGTCAAAAGCAATACAAATATTCTGAGAAATTTCTATAAATATTAACGTTTATTCCTATCACCAAATAATTCAGTAAAAGATAATTCTATCTTTATTAATTCTTTACTCCAACGTACAGCAAATTATGCTGCTATCCCTTTATTAACCACTTGTATTTATTGTAGCAGTATGTTAAATAAGGCCTAAATCAATTTATAAATATTCTCATGCTGAAATTCAATGACAATTATTATAAATGCATGGCAGGCTTCTAGTTTGCAGGAACTTAGTTTAGGTACGGGCAGAGGGTAACAGACAGAGACACAAACTGCCATGTATATATGAAGCATCAATGACGTGGGAACAGCTTATCGCTGTTTCGGCCTGGTCCTACTACTTTTAGACATGGTCGCTGAAGCGACATGCCTTGTCGCAGCGACAAAAAATACAACCAAATTCAGCCCAACTAGTGAGTCACATTAAGTGGTCTTAATTCAGCATCATGTCAGGCAATGATACAGTTAGTGGCAGCGTTCCATTACTGCTGATTTCACTAATTCAGTAATCTCAGCAATGTCAGCAGCAGTTCTGAAACTGCTGAGGTCACTACAAGTTGATTTTGCGGGCTTTTGTGGGAGCACCCTGTGCAAGGCTTGACGACTACTAAGATTACTGGAGCTGCAGAGGTCGTGTAGTGTCAGTGAAAATGGCGGGAATTTTAAAAATATGTGAAGGATTTATGGATAATATAATTACAGGATTTTTGTGACGGGGACACACACACAAATTTAACTAAAGTAATACAAGGTCAATATAACTATATGTATGCATATATACATATATGTACTTATTAATAGAAGAGGTTAGAACGACAGTGCACTCATAAACTACCTGCGTGTTTGGATATAATATGATTTAATCAATAGTGTTTAAGCTAAATTGGTTCTTTTATATCAGTTGACTTAATTTAATTGCTAATATTTACAACCTCTTTTATTACAGTATTGCTGATCATTCCAAAACTATTCCCACTGAGCCAAACACTATTTCCACTGACCACTGAAACTGTCATATTGCTGACAGAAACTCAGTAATCTCAGTGATTTCAGCAGTAACGGAGCACTGCCACTGTTAAAAACCCCACAAAAGTGCTACATCAGTGTAATATCTGTGAGTCAGCTTAGTGCTTTGCACACACAAACAATCTGATTTCTGGCTAACAAATGTTTGGTATTTGACGCCATAGGGCTGTTATTAGAACAAAACGATCAGTAAAAGTCAATGATATTTTGCTTACAGCACATTCCTTACACACTATTCCAATGAATACAACATATACAGCATGTGCTACTTATAGTATGATTTGTTCAAAATTTAACGATGTATCCTTCACTGAATTGTACCGTATTTAATTGTATATTTGTTCTTTAATCTATTGTATTATGTACCGAAGTATCTATTGTATTATTTTATTGATTGTATTATGTTATCTAATGTACTGTTTTACTTATTGTATTATGTTATCTACTGTATTTTTAAATTTTTTTTACTTGGTAGTAAAGATGAGTATATAAGAATATGTTGGACATGGCAAATTGTAAACCCGTCTTGGAGCTAAATTTTGTTTGTGTTTTAATAAATAAATAAATAAATTACTAAAGGGTTTCATTTAAATATCATGAACATCATTACAACACAGCAAAGGAGCATTAAAATATTAGTACTGTATTATTAGCACTGAATCTTACATACCGTAGCACCACGTTGAAGCTCACTATTTTCATACCAGTACCAAAATATCTCTCAGATATAGCCATATCTGATGTGATATTCTTGATAGTGGAACACAGAGCTTTCATCCGTTATTTTGGATCTAAACTAATAAGTTGTTGAAACTTTTGGTGAAAAAATAAGGAAGCCAAACAAGCACAACAAACCAATCTTGTGATCCAAATGAATCACATCAGAAAAGACGGCATTGTACGATATGCTATGTTATAGGCGATTCTGGATAGAGTGAGCACTAAAAATTTTATTTTTGAAAAATATCACTAGTCATTTTTGTATATACGTAGGTTAATTCAACAGTAACAATAGTTACCTTACTACTTGTATGGTTGGCAACGAATTAACCCAATGTAGTTCTGTGTATTTTCTTATTTAACAACAACAAGAGGTACTGAAATAAAATCAACTTAAGTCCCATTAATAGAATTTTCAATATAGTTAGCAAAATTTTTTTTTATCTAACTATACAGGTTCCTACCGACTGCACAAATTATCTTACACGTGCAAACGTCAAGTGATGTGTCCAGAGAGGTTAGACATTTCCCATAGTTAGCCGTTACGCGCGGAAAGATACAAAATTGGCTGAAAATATAAATTTAGCAGGGCTCTTTTGAGTGCTCTCTTTATTCCGAACCAACTATTGCCTTATGAATAAATGAGAACATTTTGAATAGTTAACAGAAATGTGATGGGGGGGGGGGGGAACTAACCTTGTCAGGATGGGTACAGGATCATATCCTGGAGTCTGGTTCTCCTCTTCCCAGATACGCAGGATTGCAGCTACATCGTTTGTGTTCAACCGCTGATCCATTGTACACTTCTCTTTTTTGGCAAAAACTGTAATTTCTGTTCAAAGAAATATTATATTAAAATATTAATCACAATACAAAATTTATTGCATGCACACATATTGTATGATAGCCCTGCCTTAGAATTACAGGTCTAGACACTAGCCTATCTACAAATGATATTGAGGTGACCCCTTTAAGACTGAAAGTGCCGCTAGCTGCTGTGACATGAACTTGCTACTCGTAATTCCATTTATACAATGTTAAAACACCAGAGTGCTAGTGGTGCAAATCAGTCATACGAAGGTCAATTTTAAACTCCTAGTGTCCAGACCAGTTCCTCTATGGCCGTGTATGATAGTTTAAAAACAAGCATGAAATTGGTATAGTAGCAGTAAGACTTTAGCCCACTACTATTTTTATGCAAATAAGCATAGCTTAAAATTGTATTCAGAAGATTTCGCAACATTTGCTGCTTCGCACTGTGTTTACATAATTCAATAAAATCATTTACATTATTGGTCAATCAACTCATTCTGTTGTATCCATGTAGTCAACAATTTCAGTGTGGCTTAGTTGTACAGAACTTAATGTCCAGGTGTTTGGAACGAGCTGGATCTAGCGGTATACTAGGCTAGACTGAGAAGAGATGAAGAAAGATAGTACGTTTGCTAAGAGTATGATGGTTGTCGCCAGAAGAGACAAGTTGAAGAATGAAGCTGACACATGCTCGCAGCGTCTTGAGCTGTGAAGCCGCCGCCTCGTCCTGCCCGTTCCATATTCCCGCACCTAATGTTAATCCTCCTGCACACGTCAGTGCACTCTAACCTGACACCAAGTATTTCATATAAAGCCTACCTAACACATCATTAGTTATCCTTCGTTCACAAAACCCTGGGCAAGGATAATTAACGTATTTTTCCTACGAGACGTCTTGCCGCCTGTAGACATGCCATCCGCAGCACAGAAGACCACAGAGGAGGGAAGGACCACCCCCGCATCCGCGCCATCTCTCATTAGGCGAGCGGCCGGCCAATCATCACAGACCGCCCTGAGAAGGGTATAAAAGAAGAAACACGACCCACCGAAGTCAGTCGCGATCCACTCGTAACTCAGTACAGTCGCATCCTACATGCCACTCAGTTGAATTGCCAAGAGCAGTTAGTCTTCGAGTAGCGACCTGTTTGCTACTCGCTCTGAGCAGTACCCCTGCTATCACTGAAAGGTTCAGCTGCAGTAGATTTCTCTACCCTCACCGCTGCTACAAGCTACAGCTCCAGGCCCGGAAGACCAGCGAACGCCGGATCCCTTCCAGAAGCGCCCATCACGACCATGAGAGCCTTCTACGCCAGCTATCCAGCTTCGCCGACCAAGAGCCGCTTTCCGAGGCGTCGTCACCTGCATCAACGACTCTCCCCACGGAAGCTAGTGCTCTTCGGTTCCTTCCTACACGCCCTTCAGGCATTTTAGGCACAGGATGTTTCAGTTTCATTGTTGGTGTATGCCAATAAATCACGCAGCAACATCATTCCTTTCTTTTCTTCACTTGCCATACCTCCATTGTTGATAAACCTATCCGCCTGCTAAGACACCTGTGACTGCTGCATCCCCTAGGATCACCACAGGAATTTTGATATCGGGTCGTCATAAGCATCCAACGACTGGGAGGAGGCGTAAGCCGCACACATTCCACATTTTCTTCATTACGCCCTCTGGAGGTAGCACGATTACACTGTGCTCTTTCCGAGCGTTGTCAGGTTTTGTCTTGACTGGGAGAGGTAGAGGTGAGAAGGCACAGGGACATGCTGAGGCGCACTTCTAGCACTCCTCTACAAGTCCACCTGCCCAGCGCCAACAGCTTTTTCCACCGCGTTAAGGCTTTACATGCCACAACAAGCGATACTACGGGATAACATATACCCACAATCAGCTAGCCTTACCCTTAAACATCTTAACCTGAGCCACAGTCAGGCTATGCCTAAGAGGTCAGGTAGGAAGTTGAAGGCCAGACAGGAGTTCATTAAGTTGGTACAGAAGGCACTGGAGGTTAGGGAGACCGAGACAGGGGTGTATTCGATTCAGAGGGAGGTATCTGCCGCCGCTCAATGAGATTCAGAGGGAGTTCTCCGCCGCCGCTCGATGAGGCACACCACTCAACGGCCACGCCATTGTTCGGCTGGCAATGCAGTCACCTGGTGGATCAGCCTTCCTTATTACCCCCTCCTCAATACCAGTTTCTGTCTCAACCCCATCCTCGCCTTGTGGACCTCCATACGACGCAACTCCTAACCTCGGCACTTCCGTGCTATCCTGTCCAGGGGATCAGCACCCCATTGTTGCCACTTCCTCCCATCCACCTTCGGCTACACCTACTGTGGAAGCGCAACCTCTAGTGCAGCGCTAGTTTCTCTCGCTGTAATATCCCTCACGAGGAAGACGGTGGTCGACGCTTCGGGAGTGCATCCTGGGCTTAGCACGCTGCCGCCTCGCCATCGCGCCCTCGTCGTCAGACTACCCGCTCCCCACCAGACGCGTCACAAGGATTTGGCCTACCAACGTGTGGCTTCAAAAGCAAGCACGTCAAAGTGGTACGAGAAAGAATTCAGATCCAGGGAATCCCAATAATTCAAAGGAAACAGGAATGAGATGGTACAGGCATAAAAACAGAAGGAGCAATCAGATGATGCCCAGGAAAATACAGAAACTCAGTACAGTGGAAGAAGACCTTTTAGGTCCTTAAAAGGGAAGACCGAGCAAGAAATGAGAGGAACATGTGAACGAGGGAGTGAAAAGATGAGGAGTTGGCTGGGAAACAGGGAAAAAAGGAAGACTGGTGGGAAGACACGAGGATGAGGTGGTGTTTTACCAGGCAAATCCAGCCACAGGCTGAAAACATCATTGGAGGATAACAATTGATGTAGGCCTACCAAAAATATACCATGAAAGCCAGCAATATAAAAAAGGTTATGCAGAGGTGCTTAGTAACTTGTGGTCAGAGAATTCATTACACAAGAAACCAAGCAGCTCAGGAACTCACAAACAGGTAACGAATCATAGTCTGTGGTAAGATTCCATCCCAGTATGTGCCAGACTCTTGGATGGGGAGGTGGGGGGAAGAAAGAGAAAACGAGAGAGTGAAAGAGAGAGAGTGAAAGAGAGAGAGTGAAAGAGAGAGAGAGAAAGAGAGAGAGAGTGCACTGGAAAAGGAGATCAAAATATTATTGTTTCCATTCTCGGATAGAATGAAGAAAAATAGAGTTATTTTAATAAACTAAATCAAAGAGTGGTAAGTACCAAAGGAGTACAAAAGTTAACCATTCAAAGATAGTTAAGCTTCTAGCAACAATATTAATACGTAAGATGCTTTAAATTTTATAAAATAATTACTAACTAAAAAATACGAAAGGAAACAATAAACATGGATATCATATGATCTCATTATATTGTTCCATTCAATAAATCATTTGTTAGTTACAAGATCAGATGGGTGGGATGGCAGAACTAGGTACCTACCTTGAGTACCTGAGCATTCTTGAGAAGGATGGACATAGGCTATTGGTAAGAGTTTTAATTTTTATTTATTTTTTTAATAATTAAAATACATTCCGTTTGATTCCAAATAGAGCATTGTTCATAGGACATAGAACTCGTCAAATATATACAATAGGCCTACATCAATACATAGAATATCCATAAAATACAAATTATTTGCAGCAAATTTAAGGACTCATGAGTGGAGGACAGATGAATCTGACATAGCAATTCACAAAACATAATTCACACTGGACATCTAGTTACTGGCAAATATTGAATACCACTGTACAAACAATAAAAATTACATTATATTATATAGGCCTACTGATGTTAAACTTAGTATTGTGAAATTCATTTACAGATAAACGACATCAATATATAAATACCAATTACATGTACACAAATAGTTGAAAATTTCATGGACACAGTAACTCACCATACACCAGTCACAGACACCATGTCAGTAGTAAAAATACAATTCAGAAATATTTAAACTACATAAACAGAAGACTTTCACTAGGCTATAAGAATAATAAAACTAAAGTTTTACACTGTAAAAATCCTCTACGGAATAAAAGGTGTGTTTAAATAATAAAAATTTCAACCTTTGCTTGAAGATTTTGACATTCGACTTGCTCATTTGTTTGAGCTCATTTGGCAAGTTATTAAACATCTTAGTACGTGCAATTTGTATATTTTTATAGCATACATTGAACCTCTTAAAAGGCTTATTAAGGTAATTTTGTTGTCTTGTGTAATATGAGTGAATGCCTGAATAACTATCAAAATGGTATACATTTTTAAGAACAATATTAATTTACTAATATTTATACTGAGAGTAGAATGTGAGGATTTTAAGTTAATTAAATAAAGGGTGAAAAGAATCCAATCTATTTACACCTGCAATAATTCTTATTGCTCTTTTTTGTATTCTGAAAATATGTATGCTCTTAAAAGATACAGCCCAAAAATTATCCCATATAATAGAATTGAGTGGAAGTAGGCAAAATATAGCCTATATGTGCTTTAGGGTATTAGCATTTACCAAATGTTTTTAAGTTACGTAAGGCAAAGCACACAGTGTGACAGCACATCAGCGGGATGTATTTTTAAAATTTTTTTTAAATTAATTTTTTTTTTTTTGCAATTGGGCCTCAGCCCTGTGGCAAGGGTTTGCTTAACCTACCTCTTCTCAATTTTCCGACTCCATCAACCTTTCCCTAAACTCCCTCGCTCCCGTCACCTCAATCACATCCCTCGCCAATTCATTCCAATCCTTCACCGTTCTCACCATCAAAGTGTTTATTCCTCTCTCTGTCGTCTTCCCCACCCTCAGTATCTTCCATTCATGATCACCCCTTCCTCTGAATAAACCTCTCTGTATCTTGTCACCCAGTTGTGCCCACCCACCCCCTCACCACCTTAAACATCCTTACCAGCCTCTCCACTCTCCTCCTCTCCTGCAGTGTGCCCTATCCCAATCTTCTCACCATTACTGATGGTCTGAAATCCTCCTCTCTCTCCCCCTGTGTCCTCCACTTATTTGTGACCCACCTAGCAGCCCTGTTCTGTGTGTGAGCATGCAAATCAGGAGAAGAGTGTATCATATGTATCACAGAATTCTAGGAGCAAAAGTAACATATTTTAATAATATAGACAACTGTTTTTAGGTTTGTTTTCACAACGATGGTACCATAATGATTACAGATATAACAATAGAGCGCAACAGTAACTGTTACTAATTATTTAGGCCTAACAATCAATTATTAATTCTAACTGCTTTTATCATTTTGATCGCTACAGTACTGCAACATTCAATTTCACCAAAACCACATGTACAGCAATCAGCAAATACGATAGTAAAAATTAACCAATACAAGTAATGAATCCACACGCCGACAAAAAAGGAAAACGTTGACACAGCTATACGAACGTAAACAAGGAACCCACAATAACATAACCTCAACTGAAATATTACAATTCACACCACCTAGTGTAATGCTACAACAGACAGAACTCGCAAGTATAGATAAAATGATAATTATAAGTGTAAACAATAACATGTTTCAAACTGACCCAAACAATTAAAACTTAAAACTGCAAGCACGCTCCGACCTATGTAAAACATTGCAATGTAAATAGTTATTGTACAGCTTACCTGGGCAACAAAGAACACTCCAGTGATTCCAGACACCTATGTATTTTGGCACAATTTAATGTTTAACACATATTTCCTAGTCAAAACTCATCTCTTGACACATTACATGACTGCGGTTTGTCTATCGTAACCATTACAGAAATTTACTCTGTCCATAGTACAGACGATATAAGATGAATTGAGGTACCACTTTGTGAAAGGATAAAAGGAGACTTGAGAAGAAAAAAATGTGTTTTGCCATTTTAGATTTATTAGATTTAGTTTATTGCATCCTTAGATCTTTTTTGTGTACATTTTTGCACAAAGATATCGGACAATTTTATTGTCTAATTTTCCTACATTTTGGGCTCATTAGTACAAGTATGGACGAATTTCAGCATAAAACGCAAAAAAAGTAATTCGAGTAGAGTTTGAGGCAGATGACGCGAAAAACTTCGTTAAATAATTTTTAACATTTACGACGAGTTTCATGTGTCGCTTTTTTGTAAGTAATAGTAGAAAGTCATTAAAAATATTGTAGGACATAATGCCTTATGTGCAATGATTAATTTCTTCAATGTAAATAATATACATATTCTGTCGCTATATTTATAATTTATTGTAATTTATGTACTTGTACTGACAACTCCTAGCACATATCCCAAACTTAAGGGATCAAACGGAATGCACTAAAATAAATAAAATAAAATACTGGAGCCTGAATGATAAATTAAAGATTTAAAAGTATTTTAATTAACTACACCAATGATCCTAGGTTTGCTATTTTGGAAAAATACATTTTAATTTCTAACTTTTTTTCAAAATTTATGTGATTGGTTTTGTAGCATTTAGAAAGAGCTAGTTTATTAACGTTATTAATTTTAACTGAGTTATATTATGCGTGTTCTTGTAGCAACGTCATTCCTACCGCGGGCTAAACGAACATCGATTCCCGCCAAATTTATTATTTTTTTTTATTGTCTCAAGTACGATGGAAGGATTTGACGATCCAGGAGTTTTCTTTTCCGATAATTTTGGGGCTGAAGATCAGCAAAGTGACATACAATTAAATCTGCAAGGCGTGAAGCGAAAGTTCAAGGAGTTTCTTAAGCAGTTTCATGAAGGGAATTTCAATTATAAATACAGGTAAAATGTTCGTTATTATTTGTGTGTTCGGTCAGTATGGCTTGCCTGTGGGGCTTCTCTAAGTAGTAATAATAATAATTATTATTATTGCTAGCAATTGGTCACCCAGCCGGTGGCAAGCTATAATTCCTTCATCGTACAATTACCGACCTCCTCGAAGAGCCGTAGTTGATTATAGCATTATTTTCTCATCAAAGTGATCCGGGGTCGATTCTCGGCGGGATCGGTCGGGGGATTTTAGTATTTGGTACTGTGCTGCTGTTCGGCTGGTTTAATCGGGGATCTCCCTTTCCCTCTGTCCATTCTAACGTTGTTCAATGCATCGTGTCACCCCCCTCCATTTTTTCCAACTCCTTTAAAACTAAATCCCACTCTCTCCTCGTGACTGAGATATTTTTGGTCAGTGCTTAACATCTAGGCTTTAGCGCTGGTGAGGGGTGATATGATGAGAATATGGAGCAGCGCCGGAATGAATTGGCAGGGGAAACAGGAGATCCTCGAGAAAACCCGCCGACCATTCCTACATGCGAAAATCCGGGGACCGTCCCAGCTGGGAACTCTGTCCTTATGTTGACTGTCTGTGTTTTTCTCCTCATCTAAATATTTTCACTACCTATTATTCCCTCTTCCTCTATACGTAGCCTTAGTTAATAGGCAGCCTGACTACCCCAGCCTCCCTCACTGTTCACCATTTTGTACAAGGGGCTGCAGTGGCCAAATATCAGACCATTAACCTCCCACCAAGGTGATCCGGGTTCAGTTTCTGGCGGGGTAGGTCCTCTAATTTTGCCACGTGGGAATCGTGTTGAACGACGCCGTTGGTTGTCTGGTTTTCTCTGGGATCTCCCGTTTCCACTGCCCTTTCATTCCGGCGTTGCTACATACTCGCTTCGTGCCACCCCTTACCAGTGCTGAAGATTCTTGAGATTAAGCACTGACCAAAATTTTCTCATTCACCATCTTGTACATTCTGACCAGCCTTTCCATTTTCCTTCATTCTTTCAATGAGTTCGACTCTACTTCTTTCAACATCACTGGATGGCAGAAAGTTCCCTTCATCCTCACCAGCCTGCCCTTGCCTTCTCCGTTTATCTTTCATCCACCTTGCTGTCCTTTGATCGTTATCCAGCTCCTGCACCTCCAGTTCAGTACAAACTACATTCTGCTGCTGCATAGACATACTCTTAACATTGGCTGTGCCATTGTAGTATATATGCCCTTTCTGATCTACTACTGACTCCTTTCAGTACCCTTCCCAGCTTTTCTTAGTGCCCTTCTTCGTACAGACCCCACACACTCTAGTTGCTTTCTCCACCTTTATTGAACACGGGTGAAATAAATTTTTTTAATACTTGTAGTTTTGACTGCAAAATGCAAAATTCTGGAAAATTGTAAGTAAACAATTTTATTCTGAGCAGCACTTTCACTGTGTTTGTATCACATTTTTCAGAGTGTAGAAAGCATTCCATGTCTACTCTTAGGCTGTGTTCCAAATACTCAAAATTAACACTTCTACTTGCTGTAACACTCGCACTCGCTCCCAGAATTCCCACAAATAATTTTGGAATGCATACACACTTCCATTCAACTGTCAACACTGTAATCACTGGTATTATATGCCTACGTCCAGTGTCTTGTTCTCAAATATTATAATTATTATTTGCTATACCTGAGAATATACTGGCCGCAAAATGTGAGAGCAGTAAACAAACATAATCCATGGAATACACGAAGAGAGTGCATAGAGCATGCATTTACAAACACTCGCGACACACGCTCGCACTCATGCACTTGCACTCTGCAGTATATGGAACAATACTCTCTTGACGTCACTTCCGAGTGAGAGTGCGCGAGTGTGACTATTTGTGCAATTTGGAACATGGCCTGAGTCCAATACCGATAACAAAAATTGAAATGCCTAAAATGAGACTTTAGTAGACTCAGATTGAAACAATCAAGATGTTTGTTAATACATGTTCAACAAACAGCAAAGTCTTTTCATAATGATCCTGTGGAGATAAGATGAATACATACGTGATATTTAGTTAATGTCTTTTCTTGCTGGCAAGACTGCCTTCAGAAGTGCTCAATTTACTGTGTACTGCCTATATTAATCAGAAATTTTAATGCAGTTTAGGTATAATTTTTTAAATAACCAAATTAAGGGGTATTTTGCTGGATGTTTTGTATTGTAGGGGTAGCCTTATTTTAGTTAATATATTTTTTTTTGTGATTAATAACAGTATTGTGATTTTATCAGTACCGCCAATAGCTTAAATAAAAAAAAGTTTTTTTTCCTTGTGTATTACATCATGAATTGTTTTATTGGAGATTTACCAGGATGCAACCTAATCACTTAATTCCAGAGATGAATTGAAGCGCCAGTACAATCTTGGGCAATACTGGATTGAGATCAACATAGAAGACTTGGCAAGTTTCAACGATGTTTTGGCAGAGAAGTTGTACAAACAGCCCACGGAGCATTTGCCAATGGTAGGTCTAGTTGCTGTGATAAAAAATATTTTGTAGTTAGTTAATTTTGACATCGTGTATGTGTGTTTATCCTCACAATTGGGTCATTGCCCAGTGGCGAGAGACTCTTTTCCATCTCTACAATATTAAGACCCTTCCTGAACCTCCCAACCCGTACCTTCACCAACTCCTCCTGCCTAGATCATTCCACCCCTTACCTTCCTCACAAGTACAGATTGTCTACCCCTCTTATTTCTCCTCCACACTCTCTGAATCTTTTCTCTGTTAGCTCCTCTCCCATTAAATGCTTTCTTAGTTTGATTATGGATAGTCAAAACTCAAGAATAATCGGTAATTCAAGTTTTACCATTTGTTTAGCAAAAGCACCGTCCTACTAAAATTGATGGTTGTAAACACTAGCGATCTTGTGAACACTAGAAATCAGTACTTATTGTAATTGAGATTCACCAAAAATCAGACTATGTAAAAATCAATGTACTACTGAAACTTTTTTTATTCACTTTTGAAAGGGTTGCAGTTAATCCACAAAGCAGATAATCATGCTTTTGGATAATCAAGAGTTTTCTGTTTTAAGCATTTTATGAAGAGAGTTCATTCCAATAGTATTTTGCTAGAGCATTATTCAGAAAGCCTGTGTTTTTAGTGAGTAATGTTAAATGCTTCTTAATTTCAGTTTGAGGAGGCAGCGAAGGAGGTGGCAGATGAGGTGACGGCTCCCAGGCCTGAAGGAGAGGAGCACGTGGAGGACATCCAGATTCTGCTGAAGTCCGAGGCCAATCCATCGTCCTTGCGCGACCTCAGGGTAATTGCTTGGTTGATATACCTTATCAGTGTCCTTAACGAAGGGGTTTATTAAATATCACTAGGCTACCTTATATTAGCAACGATGCTGTAGAGCACATGTGGAGAGCAAGTAAAACTGATCTTTGCTTGCATCTTTAGTTGCAGTTGGAATTAAATACACCAGAACTGCCCCAGGCAGTGGAAAGGGGTGTGGCTAGTTTCAGGGTTGTAATTTTGTCCTCTCACTCCAATCTTCACAACTATTTACGTACCCACTGCATTGCAGTAAAACTATACAGGCGCAACTGTTATGCTGTAGTCATAAGATAGCAAAATTTTATACAGTAAAACCCCACTCGTACGGCACTCGGTTCGTACTTACACTTCGCTCGTACGTACCCTTTGCTCGTACATACAGATTTTTGCGAACAATGACAAAATAAAATGGAAAAAATAAAAATTGTAGTAGTTGAAAATTAGTAGCAAATAACTATAAAACTTCGTTATAAGCAGCAACATGTATAAGCAGTATAGGTGTATGAGCTTAGCCCTCAAATAATGTGTTTCACAATGAAAACGGCAGAAAAAACTGCAAAAATTCAAGAAACACTGCTGCAAGCGCGCAAGCCACAGAGCGACAGCTGGGTAACTGAGCTGCCGCCAGATGTTTCTCAGAGTGGCATCCGCTTCTCTCTCGCTTGCTCTACCTCTCTCTCTGGCGACGTCTGTGTGACGAGATGCGCCATGTGCTGCTCATCATACAGGGTGGCTAGCGACCGGGAAAAGTCAGGGAATTTAAGACGTCTGGAGAAGTCAGGGAAAAGTCAGGGAGTTCTCTTAAAAAAACCTGGAAATTTCAAAATTAGGAAAACGAACATTTCCGTGAAGAAACCGTATCATTTTCTTGGTACATTACCAATTTTCTAGTTACGTAATATCTTTTCGTACAAATATTGTAGTTGTGTGGAACAGTGAATTTTACGCATGGTACCAGTTTTTCGTCTAAAATACTATTTGTTTGGCGTTTTGTACCAGAATTTTCAGTGGTTCCCGCCAGTGTTGCAGACCAATGGTTTCCCTCACAATGTGTTGTGATGTTTTCAAGTTTCCATTGTGGTAAAAAAATTACCCTCTCGTGGGGTTTCTTGCATACTGTTTACAAAATGCCGTCAATTTCAATGCATTTTTAGTTAATAACGTGGATTTTAAACAGTTGTGGTGTTTTCCCCAAGAGTTCGTAATAGAAATTTCCGCCATGGACTTGGCAACATAGGATTCTCAGTTCGCTTTTGTTCTTACCACGCGGCATGCTGTGACGTGCTGATACGTTCGTTAATCGTCGGTTGTTTATTGTTTACTTGACGTGGCGTGAATATTTTTTTCTATTCGTGCGAGTATTAATATCTTCTGATCATGTCTGAAGTCCGTGGATTTGCATTTAAATTGTATTTTATCTACCGTACCGCGTAATGGAGGAACACGTCTGAACTTTGGGGCTCGTGCAGTGACGAAGGTGTATTAAAAAGATACAGCATAACGTGACGTGATCTCGTGTGTTTTTGAAAATGATTAAGTACATTAAAATATCTAGAAATGTATGTTCAATTAGTGTTATTTCCACAACGTATTTAAGGGAAAACAGTAATGACAGGAAGAAACAGACTGTATTGGTTAACCGATCCTACTACTAGAATCGTGAAGGTCCTGGTGATAACTGTGCAAGGTGCAATTTGTGCAACGTTAATTTTTCTCCAAGCTACATGGGTCGGCATTCCGTTATGAGCCTCGTTGAAGGCAGAAATCCCTAAGTATAGACTGTGAAGGTAGGCCTAGATGCTTTTTTCAAATCTGTACCACGTGAAACAATAATGTTTCAGATTAGTGTCACAGCAAGGAAACTTCATTTACAGCGAGATATTTACCTCACATTTGTTCTTGGCGTCGTATTTCATGGATGAAATGAGTTAATTGCTAGAAGGGGAAGAAAGTTCTAGTTTGTTTCGACGAATCATTGCACAAAGTTTCTCAAAAACAACAGGTGCACATTACAGTATGTTTTCGGGATTCAAAGATTAATGGTGTAGTGACAAGCATTACACGTCTGTTTGTAGACAACTTATTAAATGCTTTTAATTCTGGTATCAAGAGTTTTTCTCTCCATAACTTCACAACAGCTGCATTTTAAAAGTGGAAAATGAATTGACATAAGTGAAAATTGTTGTATTTGAATATTTCTATTACTTTGTAAATAATGAAGATATGATATAATTTCTGCAAGGTGAAGTTATGTTGATTAGTAGTGTTCATCTTCACAAAAAAGGTAAGTACAGTATTAAGTATCACTACTCATCGTGTTGGCCAAACTATTGATTTTAGACTTATGCTAGTTTATTATGAAAATTGTTTCTACAGACTCTGTAAGTAGTCCTACGTAAATTTTTGTAAAGTTAGTTTAAGTTGGGTTAGGTTACGTTAGTTCAAGTTAAATTAGGTTACAAACATTAAATTAGGTCAGGTTAAGTTCCCTAACCTAACTTAGGTAATCTAACAAAAAATTTTACGTAATTCTTTTGGAGACATTAGAAGTAGTCCTACACAAACAATTCGTTACCTAACAAAACCTAACCTAACAAAAAAGTTTTTTTATGTGGTACTACTTATAACGTCCCTAAAAATTTTTATAAATAAACTATGCGTCTAAAATCAATAGTTTGGCCGGTACATGATTCTTAATATTTACCAAACAAAATTTGCTGGTTGCTGGTTAATTTTATTGATATTTTGTTGGTCAGGAATGTAAGATCAGCTGACCTGGAAAAGTTGGAATTTTTTTACAGGTTTTTGCTAGCCACCTTGTCATAGCTCATGCCCGCCCATCGCTGCTGCTGCCAGCCAATGTCGAGACTTGATGGGCGTCACAAATGACAAAAAAATTTTAATTCCGCCATTTTCCTCCTCTTCTCCACCCACGCCAGACACAACGGCACCATTCATCCTGAGGAATTACTTGCTACGTGTACGATTTTGATTACATATTGCTTTTCTACACGGACTGCAATTTGCATCAAAATTTCAAAAGTTGGAAAGTGTAGGCTACGCGTCAAAATATGTAGTTTACATATACAGTGAACCCTCGATAACTCGGACTAAAAGGGGGAAGAAGCACGCCGATTTACGATTTGTCCATGTTATCGAGGGGTGTCCGGGGAGGTGGGGTAATCAGTCATTAATCAAGAGAAACGCGAAGAAATTAGTACGCTATTAATTCTACAAGCAAAAGAGACTGCAATAAATATTGTATCAAGTTACGGGAGTCCGGCCGCCATGCAGTGGGAAAATTAACGTAGCGTGGAGGACTATAAGAGAACGTCAAACAATGTGGGAAGTCAGATCTTTATTTATTTTTTTATGCTGCTACTTCTCGCTGATCCTTTTTTTTATCTCTGTGCTAGAAGCTGGCACCAAGGCACTCTTATATCACATAAAAGTTTTCGTCTGGCTGGCGGTGACAACCAATGTGCCTGCAGTTGTGAGAGAGATAAGAAATGATTGTTGGAGATAAGCTAGGGAGGTTGCGAGCGGAAGGAGTCAAGGTCAACCGGTACAGTCTCATGCAATACAAACACCGCACGTGACCACACGCATCTCACGCAAGATGTTTACATTGAAAAATACCTTACGTCCGTATATCACAGCGTAGGGCAGCAGCCAACTGCTAGCCTGATAGTTACTCTACCCTCCTACAAAGGAACAAAGGTATAAAAATTATTTCCCTCGTATACATGAATAAAAACGGTACTGTAATTAACAATCCTTCTGGGTCACTGTACATTATGTGAACACATTTTAACACTACTAATTTTAAAATTTAATTTTATGTATGTAAATTGCATTATAGAACACATAATTTACAACTTTATTCTTACACAAATTGTCATATTATAAAGCAATAAAATTTTAATCATGTTCTACAGAGTTACCGTATTTACTCGCGTAATCGCCGCATATTTTTGACCAAATTTTAGGCCCAAAAATGGGGTGCAGCCATTATAAGGGGTTTTCAAAAAATTACCTTCTAAATTTTTTTGGTGAAGAATATAACAAATGTACATTTGTTTCTATATTTACTCGTTCATAACGTGACCATTTCTTCTAAAATAAAGAAAAAGATTTTGTCTGTGTATAGTAAACATGGAAAAATTATGACTACAAAATCTTGTTAATCCATTCATGTGCGTCACTCAATGAAAATCATTTAAAATTATCCCGCATAAGACGTTTACATTTTACGGTCCATTACATGTACGCTAATATTTCCCGTGAAGTAGTTTATAAACAAATCCGATTCACGCTTAAAACGTTACAACTCTCCAGACGCTGTTACGTTATCAACAGAGCATCATCAACCAGCGAGCGTGACTCATCGTGTCCGGCGTGGGCATGGATGTTGTGTTGTTCTTTCACCACCCACATCTGCTCTTGAAAACATCGTTGTTAAAGGGGCGTAAAACCTTCTCATCAATTTTTCTACATCACAGTGCAAAGCAATGATGTTTAATTTTTCCTTTTAATGTCCGGGACAATTTGTTTTGCAACCCTGAATTCATTGTACATACCAGAAGAAAATAATTGTCCGTTCATGTGTCATTGTAACCTGTAGTTACCTTCATTTCACAAGCACCGCACTGAAATGTTTGTTTACGACACACGTGCGTGCCTAGCTCGCAGGACGAAGAAGGAGGAAAGATAAAGAAGTGAGAGGTCGGCCTGCTGCGTTGCATCTTTACTCGCGCGTCGCGCGCCTCGCTAGCAACATTTTACCACACGTAACTTGCCAGATATTTACCGTGGGATTATTAAAGGCTAAGTAGCGATGGACGACTACGTTATTAAGTTTAGTACTGTTCTAAAATATAATGTGATGAATTTAAATCCAGCAGAAACGATTTTTATGTATTTTAACCAAGAAATAATTAATTAAAAATTATTAAATTTTTTTAAAAATTCTGTCCGAGTTATCCAAAGTCCGGGACATCGAGGTCCGAGTTATCGAGGGTTCACTGTAATTTCGTAACAGGCCAAATATAATCTCGAGCCGTTTACACACGGCACAATTTTGAAGTTAGGCCTACATACTACACTGAGGCCATATGTTTTTACAGTCATTTACAGTTTATTTTACTTGTTCATGTTTTTCAGACATTATTTTGCTCGTAATAGCATTAGAAAATTTCACTAATCTATGTTTTATCATAGGAAGTAAGATAAAATACTTAATTTTCTCACAAGAAACGTGTAGACACATGTTGTATCGTATTGTTACGAGATGTTGCGCTACATGTTTTAGTTCATTTTAACTGACTTTGTAGTTTTTTCTGAAGAAATTGTGTATAATTTAAGTCAGAATATATTATCGCACTATATAAACGTTAACATAATATATAAAAAATACATGAACACAACTTCTGCCCAGTAGGCGTACAGAGAAACCAACATGCCTTGTTAATAATCGTTTACATTGAGAAGTTGTTTACGTACATTTTGGGTATCATTTTGTTTATATTGCAGCATCATATTAAAAAAATTATTCTTTATCAACCCGAAACATTGTTAAACGTGTTATTTTCCAGTGGCATAAGTGAACTCGGCAAATATTGCCCTCTGCATGTAGAGTTAATGGTGGCGTTGCCTTCTTGTGTTTCGTCGTTTTATTTACTTGTTTAGTGTTTACGCACAAATGGAATGTTAATTTACTCGGAATTTTTTGGCGTACTAAGATAATATGTGTAAGAACACTTGCTTTCGGATAAGAGTCTCTTGAAAACCTGATCGTATCTTCCGGGACCGTTTATTGATTCTCGATTCTTGCTCACGCCCGCTTGATCGGGTGGGGGGGTTATTACAGGAAGTATTACTCTTAAGGTAATGTGACAAACTTTTTTAGGCAGTCTACGATATTGGATCTTTAATCAGTTTTTAAGTTACAGACTTATGGATGCTGAAATGCCTGAACTTGTCTAAACAGTTGTACTATGATGTGTTCAGTGCATTAAATTTGTATTCATCTCTTTGATTGAATTTTTGGTATACAGTAGAATCCTGGTATAACATTCCTGGATATAGGTAACATTTTCCTGCATATAACATCACTTTTCTTTGGTCCCACCATTTTTCTATAAAGCATAATGCTTTCATTTCCTGCATATAACATAATTTTTTTCTCAGACAATAACCACAACTAGGGTAAAATGTTTCTTAACTGTAATATTTTACTAAGCTGGAGATTAAAAACAACTGTAAAAACCAAATTTATATCTGAGAAAGTGTCATAAGTGTACATTACAGTGATATTAAAGACTGTGATCCTGAAGATGACGATCATGAACCTACATATTCAGGAATATTGAACTCATCTTGCATTCTTTTCAGGATCCAACTTTTTGGCAGAACAGTTAATATTACTATTTTTTCACTACGATCTGGGGTCGAGTCTTATTTTTCTTTA
>PNEQ01002764.1:0-11237 GCA_003012365.1 Medauroidea extradentata | reverse complement strand
CTATTAACATTAATCCCTAACAACTGTGTTCCAATTGCTTTATGCACAGATTTCAACTTTTTTCTGGGATATGTCTTTTCAGACAATCTCTTAGATTTTACTGGTGTTTCACCCATAGAACAAAGGCTCTTGTTTAATGATTTCAAGGCACAGGTTTTTTCTGGAGTACTTATTTCCCTTCCAGTTTCTTCAGCATTATCATCATCTTCACTGCTTTCTGTTGATTCAAATACATCTGGATCTTGTGTTGTTATCATAGCTGTAGATGGCGCTGTTTGGTTTGGTGGCGGTTCTTTGGCTAGTTGTTTTCTGCACACATCACACAGTTTGTCTCCTAATTGAAGTTTAATAGAGTTTTTTTCCATCATCCATGGTAAAACAGATCTCAAATTATTCTTTTTGTTATTATGTCTTTTTCTTGAAAAAGGATTCACACAATAAAAATTAATATTGGTTTTATAATCCATGTTTCCAAGACAAACAAAATCACAATTAATTATACGTAACAGTTTTTTTTACCAAAGCACTGCCCACACACAGTTCACAGCATTTGTCTTGGAAAGACAACACGTCTACGCGAAGGATGAATAGTAACTAAATAAGACGTTACATACCAGCATGATAAGGGCTAGCAGATAAAAGAGGATATGAAGCAGCCTGTTGATTCACCTTACAGCCAGCAGATTACTCATTGTGTGGACACAGCATTTTCTCCCTCTCCACTGAGATAAAGGCTGCAAGGCTACTTGCTTCACATGTGGTCAGCAAATTAATTATCACATAGCTGACAGCTTATTCCATAGGAGCTGAGATATACCAATTACTGTTCTTTAATTTTGAATCCACACTAGAAGTACATTAGGTACAGAACATAAAAAGGCTTTTTGTAACAAAATAATTTTTCCCAGAATTTCTGATATGCACAGTTTTATATTTGTTTTTGATTATTTGCTTTCATAAACAGTATTTCTAAAAGTATGCACTAATTAGCATTTGTCAACTGCTGCCAAACACACAAATTACCTAAAATATCCAATGAAGTAGATTAAAAATTTCACTAATGGAGTTATCAGATATAACTCAAATTATACAAGACCGTAATGTTTAAATGCGTTTAACTGTCATTGCCTTACTTATGTCTCTTACTAATATAGCCTGCAGTTGATTTGAAAACATTTGTATTGCAATATTGTAAATTAAATGATTTGTACATAAATTATGCAGCTTCTGGCCAATACTCATGCTTATATAAAAATTAATATCCAGTGAACCCATTGCTGTCCCAACTTCAAGTTTGGGGTGCACATAGAGAACATACATAGGAAACACATATATTTTTTTTTAATTTTTAAAAATACCATTTTCTGAAAAACTTAAGGTCAAACTTTATTTTGAACGACCTTGAACAGAAATATTTTTGTGACCCAGTCGATATTGACATCAATTGAAAGCTCACAAAAAAAGCTTTAAAATGAGCCCAGATAGAATTCTGTATCTTGCAAAGAAGCAAAGATAATTTACTTTATGTAATCTGTGAACAGTGAAATGATGGAAATTTAAAAATGCCGTAGAGTCAAAACCAAATAGAGTAGAAGGCTAGAAATTTAGGATGAAAGTTCTTTCATAGACTACTTAATATGTGCCAAATATAAAAAAAAATTGGAGGGGGTCAGGTTGTAAGCCATGTTGATTTGACATGGAATGACCCAGAAACAAGTGGGAAAGCCTCTATTATACACACAATGTATGTATTCACCATGTTTCTGATAGCACAGTAACTACAGCCACATTTAATCTCATTATAGGGTTGTTTACTGTACGTACATAAACTATGAAGGTTTAAGTTACTTTTGTGTAACATCAATTTATTGGTGAAAAAGTATTGATTCCTGCTTATAACATTTTCCTGCATATAATACTTTTTTCACAGGTCCCTTGAAAAACGTTACAACAGGGTTCTACTTTGTGAGGGTTATGTGAAAAAAACAAATTAAGGACAAGTGTGTACATGTTGTTTCAGTCAGATGTGGTGTCGCAGCTGGTGAAGGTGCCTGGCATAGTGATAGCAGCATCTGGCACCAGAGCCAAGGCCACGCAGATTGCTATTCAGTGCCGCTCGTGTCGTAATGTCATCCCAAACCTGCCAGTAAAGTTGGGTCTTGAAGGCTATGTATTACCTAGGAAGTGCACCACGTATGTCTACTCTTTTTGAATCTATGAAACATTTAATGTTAATTTAATGCATTTTGTTTGTGTTGTATTGGTGAACTTGAAACAATGCAGTTTTGTCAGGTATTAATGTTCATTAGTTGTGCAAAATTGTTTCTTAGATATTGTACGTATTGACATTTTCAGTGTATATTTTGCTAGTGCTGTCAGTTATTAAACTTCGGAAATTTGCAGTTAAATTTCAGTTAGCCTATGCAAGTCGCCCAAAAGTCATAGCATTGAGAGTGAAGTGAAGTGAATTTGGTCAGCACTTAACATCTAGGTTTTTAGTGCTTGTGAGGGGTGACATGATGTGAGTATGGAGCAGTACCAGAATGGTGGGAAGGTGGAAACAGGATATCCTCGAGAAAACCTGCCAACCAGTGGCATTGTTTGGTATGATTTGCACAATGTTAAAATTCGGGGGCCGACCCCACCGGGAATCGAACCCAGATCATCTTGGTGGGAGACTAGTAATTTGTTCACTCAGCAACCGCGACCCCCATAATGTTAAAGAAATCCAGTGTAATTGGTGATTAAGATAAAATTTAAATAAAGTGCTTTAAGTACATAAGCATTAAGAAAAGGCTAGATTTATAGCCTAGCAATTTGCTGGTTTAGAAAGTGCACTTGCTTTTTGGAAAAATCTTGAGGCAAAATGTTGCTTTTATGTGAAGTTAAAGGTTGAACCTCCAATTCAACAGTTTTCATGAAAAATATTGTATTTACCCACGTACCACCCTTTCCCAAAAGACTGACACCTCACATTTTGAACACACTTTCAAGGAAAAATTATCTTTTAATTTTACAATTTCAATTTCATTGCATTTTGTTTAAAAATGTTACTAAATAATGTTGACGTCTAGTAATTAAATTACACTCTGAAGTATGAATACTGATCAGCTCAACAGGTTTAACGTGTTGAAACCAGCAATGGGGAAACCTCAAGGCCAGCTTGTGCCCTGCTGCATAGCTCATGAATGCTCTGTAGAGTGTACTGCACTTTGTCTGCAATTGTTAGTACTTAGAAAGCGTGCTGTACTGTGGCTCTTTCTGGCGGAGCAATGAATTCTCAATCTCAGCCTTTGTTCTCCGTGTTGTCACACGCCACGCTCAGAGTTATTATTGTTATTATAAGTATAATTGTTATTATAATAATTATTGTTTCATATTTATTTCATATTTTATAATTTCTTATTTTATTTTTTACTGTTTATGTACATCACATACAACATACATATCGTCGTTGATTTTATGAAACATCTTATGTGCCAAATGATAAATAGTATATTAAAGTTATTTTCTCTGTGCCTGTGCTTGTGTTACACTTTACGCAGATGGATAGAAATTATGCTTTTATGACATTTTACTGCAGTTACTAACAAATACCATAACACTGTTAGTGTCTATATGTTTTTTGTCTCCCGAAAAAATTTGATTTTAACACATAGGAGCTTTCATAAAATCAGTGACGATATTCAGATCATATTAGTATCAAACATGAAATTATTTTGGTACAGTGCACATTGATACACTTACACATTTTTGAAATAAATTTAAATGAATATCAAATGAACTTGTGACAAATTATAGATGTAGTATATGGGCCAGCTTGGAACTCTAATTGTGTACTAATTTAGCTTTTACTAAAATATTCAGCAACCGATTTAAAAATATTTTTAGTAGGAATGTTCAAAGCTCACATTTCTTACCTTGAAGCAGAAGTCGAATCATAAATTGTAAATTGTTGAAGTTCGAAGTTGAAGTTCAAAGTTTTATTTTCAAAAATATGTTTTATACAATTATATGCACATGAACCTATTTTGTACAGAGTTTCTACATACCTAAGAGTTAAAACACTTGTACCTTTTTAGCTTAATAAAACAATTACTTTATTAACATACTTAGAAAATTCAGTATACTGTACTTAAAAGAAATTATAATCTTTTTTTAAAAAAGTACATTTCACTTTTTAATGGAAAAAAAAACGGTGACTGGTGTGACATGGTGATACTACTTATCCTGTCCAAAAAAGAAAATGTTGGCATTTGCATGCAGAAAAACCATTTGTCTAGCATGCTCTGCAGAAGTCGTTGGTGCTTCTCGGTGTTGGATTCCCAGCAGCAGAAAACATATGCTCACTGTTCACCTGGAGTTGTTGGAATAGGAAAATATTTGCGAGCAACCTCAGCTAGTTGGAGAAACCTTTCTTGTCCTACATTTTTTCACCAGATGTACGGGTTTTCATGTCTTTTTAATCTGACTTCATTTAAATGTAAAACCACTTCAGTTTTTTCAGAGACTTTTGACTCATTGGGTAAATCGCCAAGCGCTTCCCAGAGAGTTGAAGAAGATGATATTTCAATTCGTGGTTCAGTCGTAGGTTCTGTCTAACAAACTGCAGTTTCTTAATTTACACAGAGAGAACAGATGCAGCTAGAATTTTTTTGATAAAATTCTCCGAAAGCGAGGATCAATAAGTGTTGCTACCTGGTAGACATGGTCTTCAGCGTACTTTGGAAATTTTTCCATGGCAGTCTCTGTGTTAATGTTTTCGCAAATGTTGTACCCTCAAGTTTGCCACTATTTTGTAAATGTGTTTGTAAGCAGCGCAAAAATTGGAATAACCATTGTACAGTTTGGATATCTGCCGTCACTTATTTCTTCAGTTGCCTCTTTGAGAGGCTGAAGAATTTCAACAAGTCCATGAACGTGCCTCCACTCACTTACATTTAATGAGCCGATGTCACTGTTGTTTGAGGTGCTGGCTAGTTCGGCATTGATGGCATCTTGTATTTCTGTAAGGTGTATTAACCTTGCATATTCACTAGACCACCTAGTGTCAACGTACTGGAGGATCATTTTCTGGCTGTGCTGCTTCGTCTATAGTGACCAACTACGCTTTTGCACCTACTCAGCAAATAAGTGACCCTTGGAAATATTTTCTTTGCTGCATTTATAGCAAGTTGTAAAGTATGTGCGAAACAACTACGTCTAATAAAATGCTTGGAAACCCCAGGCGTGAAATTTGGTCCATTGTCAGTTACACAGTAAATGGGTATGGTGGAGTTGACAACAGGAATGCCCCAGTCATCAACTGTTTTTACTAGTTCATCACTGAGATTCTGGGCAGTGTGACATTCAATTTTGAGACCCAAATCTAAGTCAAAGATCCGTATAAAAGTTCTTCGGTGAGGTAATGGCAGGTAACACTGATGTAACTACAGTAGTGTCTCATTATAGCAAAATGTCACGGTTCTGTGTTCGAACTTCGCTATAGCAGTGTCTTTGCTAAACCCAAAAATTGTATTAAAACTGTCTTTAATCTTATTTAATTACAAAGTAATGCAATATTTTAAGGGAAATATAAGTTTATTTTAACAGGTAAGTTTGCGCTGGTTACAATGATATCCAACAAGTATGGGTGCAACTATTCGCCAAGTCAAAACTGGCCAAAATCTCTGCAGCATTATGTAAGTATGGTTATTGCTGGGCTGCCTCAATGGTGTCTCGCCCGTGCTACAAAATGCACGCGCCGGCAGTATATATGATTACACTGCCGGCCGCTGTAGACCAATGTAATCAGTTTGACGAGTGTAGCAGTTTTATTTATTTATATATTCATTGAAGCTGATTAGTAGTAACAGAAGTGCGCGCACATGTATGCATTGACAGTGAGCAAGGTCACAAGATTGTGATATTATTCCGGCAGTGTGCCAACAGAAAACATATCTGACCTATGTGAGCGCTACCATATCTAGATGGACAGATCGTTGAAAAGCAATGCTAAAGCTAGACATGCTCGTTTTCACACACGGCCCACCACCCTGAATTTTTTTTTTCTTTTTATTTTTCTTTCTTTTTATTTTTCTTTCTTTTTATTTTTCTTTCTTTTCCTTCAGCTATCCAAACAGATTCATTTCAAGACAAAATAAAAATGTGACTTACTCTTGTTCCCACGTTATTCCTGACGGTATGTACGATACTTTAGCAATGCAACGGCCAGCCCGCAAGGTCTTATTGCTTCTCGCTCAAGTTTATGGGATGTTTAGTGTGTTAAATTATAATTTATAATTAGTGTACAGTAAATGTTGGAATTGCCATTAAACTAGAAGATAGAAACACACCCGGCCGGCTGTGTGAGCATGAAGGTGAATCAGAACAGCAAATGCATTGATAGGAGGCGGTAATGCCAATGCGGCCTCTCATCCGCCGTCCTTGCTGCTTATCTCAAAAAGTTGGTCTACGGAGTAAAATATGAGCTGTAGCAAGCTAAGCAGATATAAGCACGAGTAATTGTGTGGGTGCGTGCAGGAGGGAAAGAGACAGCGCTATTGTATCTCCCGGAGGCGTTTCATCTGTATGCGTGTTGTGTGTGTGTGACTCAGGTATAGCACAGCCGGTGGCAATTATTCTTAATGAAGAAACAGCATATGTCCGCCGTTATTCAGTCTGAACACGTACTTCTTGTTCCAAATAGCAGTGTCATCATCTGATCTGAGCTGAGCGGAAGTTTTTGGGAGTGCCTGACAACAGTGTGTCTGACATCAGAGCCTTCCTCTCTTTATCTCCCCTTCCCCCCAATAACTTTCCATTTTATCGCCGTTCCTTCGCATTTCCGAAACTTCTGGGCATCTAATTATAGCTGAATTCTAATGAATGTATTTTAAATAATCTTTCCTGCTCGCAATGTTAACTTTTCCCATTTTATTTCTTCAAAATTATTTGAAAAAAAAAAAAATTGACGGGCATTGAGATGACTATTGTAGTTGCGTTGTTGTAGTAGCTGATGGCATCGTTGCGTGGCTCAACTGTACGTATATAAAAATCCAAAATCGTAATCCAAAGTCATAATTCAAAATCGTAATCTATAATTAAAATCAGAAACGCAAGCTGTATGTAAAACTAAACATAGTTGAAAGCACAATTATTAACTACAGAAACGTAGCCAACGCTCACCTGGTTTGAAAAGGGGTGGGGAAATAAAGGGCACAATTATATTTTTATAACAACGCGCTCTTAGTTTGGGGAGGAAAGCGGTGTGTCCAGGCAGAAGCATGACTCGCGTGACAGTGCCAGCTAGCTGGCTTGGCGAGGGGATGGGTGGTGGCACGAGGATTGCATTCAGATAAGGAATACCTACTCACTGCACAAGGTCACGTACGTCGCCTCAAGCCTGCTTCACATGGTCACGAATTTCGCTGCAAGTCTGCTTCACACGACTCACCATACTTGTTTCTACTCATAAAATTCACATTTTTCGTGGTTTTTTTTTTTTTTTTATGGTACCTCAAAAAGACTTCGCTATAACCGTGTTTTCGCTTTTTCCGTGTTCGCTATGACGGGATTCTTCTGTATCTGTTGTATTAGACGTCCAACCATCTGCTGTAATGCTCAAATATTTGAGAAATGGGAGATCATCTGCGATCATTGATTTAATTTTAGAACTACGTACTTTCTTAATAAAGTTCAAGAACAGAATGTGTGGAAAAAGTACTTCGGCTAGGAACCTGGTAGAGTGGAGCTATATTTTGGTTGGATATCAAATTTTTGAAGCCTTGTGATTCAACGAAACCATATGGAAATAGATTGTCCACAAGCAACAGAGCAATGCTTTTTATAATACTTTGAGCTCTTGGATCAGATGGGGTCAACTTAGCCCCTTTGGCCATCACATCTTGCAGGGACTGCTGACTGTAAGGCTTTGGCATCACAGTAAGCTTTCCACATTACTTTAAATGTGTCTAAAAGTGATATAAATACATGTATGTATTAATATTAGTGTTTAATGGCAACACGAGTGTAATTTATGTCAGGCGAGATATTTGTTTACCCAGTTGAGTATTTTTGTGCCCCGAGTAAGTATTTTCATTTTGTGCGGGTGGCACTACTGCAGCAGCAGACAGCCTCGAACGGCCATTTTGCAATAGATACTTCTGCCCTTCTAGCGAGTATAAAAGAATGGCATTTTGCCCAAGATAGTCAGTCCAGCGGCTCGGCCTTCGGGCCGGGTCGGCCTACAGTCCTCTTCCTTCCTTATGGGTTGTGGCGGTAACCTGCCATCTAAGCCCCCCTACCCTATTAACCTCAACTTTCCTCCGATCCGGGGTTGTGACAGTAGCCTGCCACCTAAGCCCTCGCTCCTTCCTTACGGGTTGTGGAGGTAGCCTGCCACCTAAGCCTTCCTACCCAATATCATCGCCCTTTTACCACTCCCACCTTCGCCAGGTCGGCTCGGCTTGATCGCTAAGCCATCTTGACTGCGGTTCAGTCTTGGTCAAGCATGGAGAGCTAACTTCACGCTGCAGTCTCTTGTCTCCATGCCCTGACGTGCTAAAAGTAAAGTGTTGTTGTGCACTTACAGTAAGAGCCCGTGTCATTCAGTAACTTCAACGGCCTGCAGAGCCATGTCATTCAGAAAGACCATAGATGTGTTGTAGCCTTCTTAGGGATCAAGAGTGATCACCTTGTAACCTCACTATGTTGTCATTAAGTTATTGGCATGTAGAGCCGTAGCAATGTTGTAGCCTTCCTAGGGATCAAGAGTGATCGCCTTATAAGTTTGTTATGTTGTCTGCTTTCGGTCCGCAGAGCCATATCATGTTAAGAGGCCCAAGATATGTTGTGGCCTTCTTAGGGATCGAGAGTGATCACCTAATAACAAGTCTTGTTGTCAGTCAGTTGTCGGCCATAGAGCCATGTAATGTTGAGAGGCCATAGATATGTTGTAACTTCTCAGGGATCAAGAGTGATCATGTCAGGCCACAAGCAAGGCCTAAACTTTCGCCCCAGTATTGTCATGGTCCGATGTGCCTTTGTGTGCGTTTGTAGCCAGTAATCCTAGTTGCATGGCCCGAAGCGCCCTAAGAAATTAGTTGTACTCTCCAGCATACGCCTTGCTGTCATCTTGTTGTTGTATCTTTGTAATGATGTCGTTTGAACCTTGTCACATCTACCTGTACCAAATTGTGTATGACCAAAGTCGAATTGTAACCCCATGAAACGAATGTTGAAGGTGATGTAAACCATGTCTGTATCAAGTGTACCAACGTGTTCTATACTTGAATACAACCTATGAAACTCAATTGATCTCTTGTCTCCTTTCATCAAACTACCTTGTGTACCAACCTATGACAACCAGTATAAGGCAAGTGACAGAAGCCTTCCCTTTATTTATGTTAAAGATTGACTCCCTGTGCTTGCACTGGAGTTCTTCCTCGATGGTTCACTCAGCAGTCACTCGTTGAGTCAAGGTTAGCTCTAGTACAGTTCACTCTAGAAGAGCCACTACTTTCTCATGCGCTCACCAAGACCTTCTAGAGTTATGCATTGTCTTCCTACCTAGCAATCATAGCCAATACAAAATGCAACGCAGTGGAGGCAGGACAGGTTTCAATACATAGAGATTTCACTGTGGTTACAGTAAACTGTACAAATTGTATAGCTAATAGAATAATTATGGACTTTAATTTCTTAAAGTTTTTTTAATAAAGGTCTCTGAGTTCTTATTGAGTGATGCTTGTGTTTAATTTTGTATAGCAAACTAATTCTGCAGTTAATGGACTTGACTGGAATTCACTCTTGTGTGTTGACGTAGCGAACAAGCTGGACGGCCCAAATGTCCCCTGGACCCATTTTTCATTGTACCAGACAAGTGCAAATGTGTTGACTTCCAAGTGCTCAAATTGCAGGAGCTCCCAGACTCCATCCCTCAAGGGGAAATGCCTCGTCACCTGCAGCTATACTGTGACAGGTTTGTCTTTTTGTCTTTAATATGCTAGTAGAGTATGGTGATCACAGTTTTTTTTAACTCTACTTGGGAATAAGTATTGATGCCTTTCATGGTGCAAGATTCTGTTTCACAACTATCAAATGTAGTGTCGTAAAACACAATCTCAAAATAAAATTATCTGTGAATCATAGAGCAATTTGGATTTGATAAGTACTGTAGTTATGTTGCTTGGCTATATAATGCAATTTAAGTTCTAATAATTTTCTTTCATATTTTGATAGCTTAGATTTTGATGTGGTTAAAGAATTAGTATTTGTCATCCATGTTTGATAGTGGCATTTAGGTTAAATGTGCAACATGGTGTTTGCAATTTTGTAACTTTACACCAATACTGAATTGGCCCGAATATAAGATGAACCCTCCTTTTATTACAAATAGTGGAATAAAAAAAATTAACTGGACACAAATATAAGACTACCCTTACCTCCCTTTACAGTAAAAGCTGTTTATCTTCAGTACTTTTGTATAATTTTATTGAATGATAAAAAAACAAATATTACATGTAATTCTCGACGATTTTAGGTAAGAAGTAAGAACGTCACAAAATGGCGTTTTTGGAACAACGTCGGTATATGCTACGGTGCCGCTATCTATCTTCCATCTTGTGAACGTTCATACAGTTGCGCTATCTGTCCGCTCTGCACGCTACTAGTATCTACGTTCTCGTACAATTTATCAACGTCGACGGAATGTTTTTACGTTAAGTTATATAAAACTGCGCAATGAATAACTACATTCGCTTATTCCTTCTTTCTTTGGTGAATAATTTACGAGGGCATTTTACTAGTAAGGAATGCCCACTTTTTTTTTCATTAAACGCTCCGCAAATCGGGCTATTCGCTCGTGAGAAGGCACTCTACAGCTAGGTTTTCTCTTTTTTTTTAGGACAAAGGTCGATCATATCTATTGTTTAGCGGTGTTCTTTTGATTGTAAGACGTCTGCCTATTGATATAAATTTATATTTCAATTATCACTTCCGTTATTTTTCCGTTAAATGCTACGGAAGTCGGTCTATTCGCTCGAGAGAAGACACTCGGAATGTTTAATCATGTATTGAGATGTACCGCTGTACTCAGCGAATTTTTGCAAATTTTTCTGTGTTTTTATATTGATTAATATAATTAAATTTGTATCCAGACGAGTCTGTGGAACGATCTTGAAGGTGCTAGAACTTTTACCGGAAGGGTAACGGCCACGGCGCTTTCGGGCGCCATGGCAGTTTTTTGGAGAGACACT
>PNEQ01002763.1:54846-70101 GCA_003012365.1 Medauroidea extradentata | reverse complement strand
ACTTATGCTTACTTGACTTATGTCACTGGTTGCAATTTTTCCTTACACACATCCTTGCCTGACTTAATACACTGATTTCAATGTAAGCCTACACACACTTATGCTTACTTGACTTGTATCACTGGTTGCAATGTATTCTTACACACATCCTTCCCTGTCTTAATTCACTGGTTGCAATGTATACTTACACACATCCTTGCCTGTCTTACTTAACTGGTTGCAATGTATGCTTACACACACTTGTGCTTACTTGACTTGTATCACTGGTTGCAAAGTATTCTTACACACGGCCTTCCCTGTCTTAATTCACTGGTTGCAATGTATACTTACACACATCCTTGCCTGACTTATGTCACTGGTTGCAATGTAAGCCTACACACACTTATGCTTACTTGACTTGTATCACTGGTTGCAATGTATGCTTCCACACATCCTTGCCTGTCTTAATTCACTGGTTGCAATGTATACTTACACACATCCTTGCCTGACTTAATTCACTAGTTGCAATGTAAGCTTACACACAATTATATTTACTTGACTTTTGTCACTGGTTGCAATGTGTACTTACAAACACCCTTGCCTGTCTTACTTAAATGGTTTCAATGTATACTTACTCACACTTATGCTTACTTGACTTGTGTCACTGGTTGCAATGTATACTTACACACATCCTTGCTTGTCTTAATTCACTGGTTGCAATGTATGCTTACACACACTTATGCTTACTTGACTTGTATCACTGGTTGCAATTTATGCTTCCACACATCCTTGCCTGTCTTAATTCACTGGTTGCAATGTATACTTACACACATCCTTGCCTGACTTAATTTACTAGTTGCAATGTAAGCTTACACACAATTATATTTACTTGACTTTTGTCACTGGTTGCAATGTATACTTACAAACACCCTTGCCTGTCTTACTTAAATGGTTTCAATGTATACTTACTCACACTTATGCTTACTTGACTTGTGTCACTGGTTGCAATGTATACTTACACACATCCTTGCTTGTCTTAATTCACTGGTTGCAATGTATGCTTACACACACTTATGCTTACTTGACTTGTATCACTGGTTGCAATGTATGCTTCCACACATCCTTGCCTGTCTTAATTCACTGGTTGCAATGTATACTTACACACATCCTTGCCTGACTTAATTCACTGGTTGCAATGTAAGCTTACACACAATTATATTTACTTGACTTGTGTCACTGGTTGCAATGTATGCTTACACACATCCTTGACTGACTTAAGTCACTGGTTGCAATGTATACTTACACACACTTATGCTTACTTGACTTGTGTCACTGTTTGCAATGTATGCTTACACACATCCTTGCCTGACTTAATTCACTGGTTGCAATGTATGCTTACACACACTTATGCTTACTTGACTTGTATGATTGGTTGCAGGGAAATCAGACACTCGAGCCAATGCCACTGTTCTACGTGGTCAAATGGCCCCGAAATTCTTACATACTGACCTAGGAAGGGAATTTTTTAATCCTGAATTCCGCGTGCTAATGTAAAAGCATAACATCAGTCACTAGTATAGGCAGTTCGGAATAAAGTGAGCACTCGAAAAAGCCCTGCTAAAGATCTATTTCCAGCCAATTCGTATCTTTCCGCGTGTAGCAGCTAACGACGGGAAAAGTCTAACCTCCTGGGACTCATCACTTTATGTTTGCGCATGTAAGATAAATTGTTCAATCGATAGGTACATATATAGTTTGATAAAAAAAAAGTTTACTAATTATATAAAATACAATTATATCGCTGTCGGTTGATTTTGTTTCAGTATTGTTTTATTTAAATACGAATAAACACGGAACTATGTTGTGTTATTTCGTTGCCAACCATACAAGCAGTAAGGTGACTATCGGTAATGTTGAATTGTATGTAGTAACAGCTAGTGATATTTTTCAAAGGTTAAATAGATAGTGTTCACTTTATTCCGAACGGCCTATAAACAAGTACAGGCATGAAGAGCGTAGTTGTGGAACGCTTTAATAAATCGTTGATGAATCGTATGTTTCAAAGATTCTCAAAGCAGGGCAGTTGTAAATGGTTAGATATTTTACCTACGCTAATACACGAATACAATCATTCGTTTTACAGAACTATTAAAATGCGGCCTCTTGACGTTACAGACGTTTCGTTATTACACTCTGTGTGTAAAAAATTAAAATAAAATTGACCCACGTAAATTAAAAGCAGCACGCATTAGCGATAAAGTACGTATTTCGAGACGTAAAGGCATATTTACACGTGGTTTTAATCCAAGACGGAGCAATAACTATACAATGTAGTAAAAATTCTCCACTATGAACCCCGGACTTATTACCTAGAAGATATGCATTAAAAAGAAGAGGAAACAAGCTGTTTGTAAGTTGGTTGGGTCATGGTCCTGAATTCAACAGCTGGATATCGAAGTCATATATTATAAAAAAGTAGTAAATTTTGTACTACCAGAAATTTGCAAGAATATGTACGAACGTTTTGTGTAATGCATGACTTTGTAATTGCACACTATGTATTAATATTTTTTTTAAAGTTCTGCTAGTATTCGTCAAAAGTTTTAGTACGGTTAGATGTAACTGGTTGCTGCAGTAGACGAATAAATTTAGCTGCGCTAAGGCGCCAGTAAATGTCTGGAGCAAACGGGGATGTACTATTTCAGAATGGACGACACCAACACGCCAGTTTGGTGACTGGCCGAGCAGATATACATCTCACCCGCCCTTACATTGTAACTGTTTCGTGCGGGAAGGTATTTCACTCACTCCCCACTGCTCGCTACTTCCATCAGCGTGCGGTCGAGCAATATCCCTCCTCTGCGATTATGAAAGTAGCAGGTTCTCGAAACTTACATAATTTTTAATACACATTTACAAAAATACTTAGCATATGTATGCCAAGTAGTTCACTAAGTTTTTTAAACGTTAATTTGAAGCTATAACTTTTATTTAAACACTACATGACTAAACTATGCTTATACAATTATTAATGAAAACTTTTGTAAAACTAATTGGCGTAGGGTATTTCTGTAAAAAGTAAAAAATTATACAAATTATTTGACATATCCATGCCAAGTAGTTCACACATTTTTTTACATTATAATTTCAACTCATAACTTTTAATTAAAAACTAGTTGACATAGGTATGTCTTTAGCACAACCAATGACTATAGGTGAAAAAAATATTAGTCATATCCATGCCAAGTAGTACAAGGAAAAATTATTATTTTAACTTTAATTTAAACCAATAACTTTTATTTAAAAACTAGTTGGCATAGGTATGTCTTAAGCACAACCAATTACTATAGGTGAAAAAAAATTAGTCATATCCATGCCAAGTAGTTCAAGGAAAATAGATTTGAACTTTAATTTAAACCAATAACTTTTATTTAAAAACTAGTTGACATAAGTATATCTTAAGCAGAACCAATTACTATAAGTGAAAAAAAAATAGACATATTCATGCCAAGTAGATCAAGAAAAAAATTTAAAACTTTAATTTAAACCCATAACTTTTATTTAAAAACTAGTTGTCTTAAGGCATGTCTTTAGCACAACCAACGACTATAATTTAAAACAAATTTTGGACATTACCATGTCAAGTAGCTCATTTTTTATATTTTAACTTTTTTTAAAACCCATGAATTTTATTTAAAAACTAGTTGGCATTGGTATGTCTATGCAGTATTAAAAAAATATGTATGCTAATACTTCATCTACACCTTATAAACTTTACTATTTCATGTCTGCACTTGTAGTTCAGTTGACTGGAGTGCAAGTGTGCTAACCCAAGGTTATATGGATTGGGTCCCACACCCAGTAAAGGATTTTTTAGTTAACTTTGAACTTTAAATAATCATAAGGTTCAATTCCCTATACACAGACATTTAGGACTTTACCCTTACCTGCAGCGACACTAGCGCACTCTACCGTCCAGCATCAGAAGTAAACATTGGAAGAAACATGGCTGCGCCCAGCACACGACAGCAGCGCCGCCTAGCAGACGGCGAAGAAAACAAACTTTGCGACACTAGCACCGCCTAGCGTACAACGAAGAAAATTAAGAGCGACACCAGCGCTACCTGCCTGCCTTCCGCCAAGGAAACATGACATCACAGATTACGAGCAGGAAAAACAAGTGACAGTCGAAAAATGTGAGGTTAAAAGCAGACGACATAAACAAACATGGTGGCTGTTAGGAGATGAGGTAAAACAAGTGACAGTCGAAAAAAAATCGAAATTCAAAAAATAAAAATCAAATTTGGAAAACCCAAAAACAAGATAACTGACTCAAATAACAAGATGGCTGATGTGACATCACAGCCGCCATCTTGGATGACATCACAGCCGAGCCTCACAGTCTCAGCACCCAGCCCCTGAGCATGAATCGGCTACTGCTACTGCATCTTCGCATGTTTAACAACGCTCATGTGGCGTAAATGTGTAAGGTGTAGTGATAAAATCTGCTGCGGACAAACTAGCGCAACACATGAAAATGGCAGACTTTAAAGCTAATTACGGATGGCTCTGGTATTTCCGTAATCGCCATGGAATAACTACCAAACGAACATATGGGGAAGCATAAAGTTTACCTACAGAAGAAATTGAACCTTTCTGGAAAAAGCTAAGTAACATGATCGACAGTGAGGACTTACTTTTGTCTCAGATGTACCATGCGGATGAGACAGGTATTGTTGTTGGAAACCACTTCCAGAGAATACCCAGGCATTTAAACACAATACTTCAACTTCTGGATGGGAAAAAAGTATGGACAGAATTTTCACTCTCGTCTATTCATATGCAGATTGGTCACATCGTTTAACTCCGGCCGTTGTTGGAAAGTCAAGGCGAATATGAGTTCTAAAAAAGACTGTATGAATGAGCTGCCTGTAATTTATTACAATTCTAAGAAGGCTTGGTATACAGGAGATAACTTTAAAGATTTTTTTTAACAAGTGCTGAAAATATCACCAGAAAATGTTAAAGTTCTCCTGATAATAAACAATGCTCCCGTTCATCCATCAGAAGCAATTTTGCCTGCTGAAGAAGGTATATTCACATGCATGTTTTTACCAAAGAACACCACTTCAAATTTCAACAATTAGATCTAATAATTATTCTGGCTACCAAGAAGTTGTATCGTAAAAGATTTTTGGGGGAAGTGCTAGTGGTATTAGAGGAAGAATTTGATGAGAATGATAAGCGAGGTAAATACACACTGCAGAACCTACACAAATACAGTTTAAAATCGGCCATTTTAAAATGTGCTGCAGTTTGGATGGCAGTGAAATCCACAACCTTGAAAAATGGGCGGAAGGAACTCCTGTACGACGATGTTGACTTTGAATGTCAAGGTTTCGAAGTGGCTGACGATCATACTGCACTGCATGTGGTTGGATAAAAAGAAACAACAGAGGACGACGCCATGAAGGGGATCCTGGATTCTTCCAGATGTTATCTGACATTGAGACTTGGCGGAGGAGATGGATGATGCTGATAGTGAAGGTGATGAACAGCCGCCAGCACAAGACGTCAGACTGCCTGTGTTAAGATCTCATCTGGACGATATCGTTGCCTACATTGACAACAATTCAGATCAAGAAATCCAGCCCTATTATTCTCACTTCCGTGCATTTAGGAAAACCGTCATTAAAAATTAGCACACCTCGAAAACCCAGCTTAAGTGGATAACTTTTTTTAAGTCTATCACAATCACTTCTGGGACACAGATTCTGATTCAGAATAGGCTAAAGTACAATTTACTGGTCTGGTTACTTCAACAAATGTTATGAACTGCGGCTGTGAAGTGACACTTTAGGTTTAAAAATACACAGTACAATGTTTGTTTACTTAAACATAATGAACAGCAATTGTAAAGTGATTTAATTTTGTATGAATTTTTATGGCTTTTAAATTAATAGACGGTATTTATTCGTATAATTTCCGCGCCCTTATTATAGTGACTTAAAAATAAAAAATGTAATTCATCAGTCGACACGTGTCCCGTCCGTTACATAAGTTACGCAATCATGAGCCACCCCTGGGGCCCAGGGACAGACGATGATTATTAATATTTATTTACTGTGCATGGCAATAACATGTGCCTAAATGGCATATGCAAGTATGAAGAATAACCCGGCAAAATGTTGCCGCAGCTGTCAACAAGGCTCGCTTTGTTGTGCCTTTCTCAACACTCAGCAATTCATCCCTTCCCCTTCAGAAAGAGTCAAGGACGGTGGCTAGATTACTATCTCACAGACAAGGTATACGTTACTGCGTCGGGGGAAGTTTAGCTGAAAACACATCCATCTCCTTCTACTCTTCCTTCACCACAACCTTTGTTATATCAATGAGCGGAAAAAAGGCGCATGCTTATCTTTTTACTGCCGTCAGTCATCAAAAACCTTCCCCCTCGCCCACTTCCAGCAATTTGACGAAAACAAGCATACTGCGTCGTCACTAGTATCACACTGCTATGTGTCTATCGGCTTGTTGTCTATTTCCGTGTGCAGATTTTGTTACTTCGCCATTTACCGGACTGATTTACCCGCCCACACCTCCCACCAATTAGTCCGGTAAAACGAATGTTAAGGGCGAGGTGCACCACAATTTTCATCACCTTTTTTTAAATTGTTTTATTTGTACAAGATTTTTTTTCTTATTTTAGACACAAAATGTGACTAAATTTGGCTCTTATGAAATTTTTTTATCTCTCATAGTTTTCACGTAATGGCTTGTTAAAGTCATATTTTGCATGTTTCCGTTTTAACGACTACACTAAAACCAACTGATATACCAAAGTAAAAAAAAAAACCACAGTGGATAGTGACATTTCAGGCTACAATGTAATGCTCGTAAAAATAAAGAATAAAAATTATTTGTATTAAAAAAATATTTTTTGAATGTTTTTAATTTTTATTTTAAGTTTCAGCATTTTTTAAAGAAATTTTCATAAGAGCCAAATTTATTCACATGTTGGGTCTTAAACAAGAAAAAAAATATCTGGTACAAATAAAAAATAAAAAAATGGCGATGGAAACTGCAGTAGACCGCGCCCTTAGTTGTACATTGCAATTACTGTACTAGCATTTAGTAAAAACCAGCAAGAAATTGTCCTCACAGTCTACAGGAAAATAATAGATTATAATATATAAATTAATAAAAATTATTTTCTTCCTTCTTTTTTCATTGAGCCTAAAAAGCCATTGAATTTCCAAAATAGGTTTTGTTGTGTATAAAAACTATCTTTATGAAAATGCTGCAAACAAGCCAAAGATATTTCCAAGTCTTTTCTACCGTAACATTTTAACCTGGTAAAAATAATGCATTTGGTTCTTAAAATTAGTTAATCCTGTGCATGATCAGAAGCTAACAAATGGATATGAGCCGAGGTTACAAAACTTGTTAATTTATATTCTAATAAGTTGCTACAAATAAATGAAACACAAATTGGTATAAATGTTTTTTGCTGCTGTGTTTTTTTAACTAGACAGGAAAACTATAATGTTAAAAATAAATGTGATGTACTGAAGATAAATAAAACATATCTGTAACATAAATGTTATCTTTATTTAAATCAGTTTAAATTGCATACTTAATTGTCTTCGGGTCCATCATACATTAAGAAAGCTGAACAGTACCTGATATCATTATCTGGCAGCTACCTTATATAAAGTAGCACTTGCAACATCACTGTTGTCTTGTAACTGCTATCAAGAATCTACAGAAACAATATCAACATTTTAATTTAGATGATTTGACAATGGGTGCATGGTACAAATTGTAAATTATTTCAACACAATCTTCCTATCACCACAATGGACATAGTTCAGTTAACTGAGAGGTCAGCTTGTACTTTTACATGCGAGATACATGCCATATTATTCTGTTGTGTAACTGTTTTCTTAGGATACTCCCCTTCTGTTGTCATGGCATTCCCTTTATCTTTCTACTCATTAGTCTAACAAACTCCATATATCTGGTCCAGCTGAAACCTCTAAACTTTATTCATGTGATTTCTCTATGATTGTCAAAAGCCATTTCTGACCGTTTGGAATTATTCATAGTAAAATTAGCCCATAACTTGCCAACTAACTTAACATAATTAGACCAGGTTTATAAATAAATGCAAGGCTGCATGGACACGTAAATATGACAAAACATCAGAACAGAAACCTTCCGAATGAAATAGTATTCTGTAATTATGCTATATGCAAGCTGTTCTGTATAACGGCTTACGTGTTGCGCAATTACGGTAATAAATGAACAATATTTTGTTACATTCGCTTTTTAACTTACGACATAATTGTTGTTTTGAATTGCCTAAAACTTAATTAAAAAGCAACAACTTAGCTTTACAACTATGGACCTACCAAGGCCAAATAAAATCAGCATAAACCAAAGCATTGTGCAGTCTGTCACATTTATCAAGGAATAATGTATGCAAATGATGGTGACAGTATTAGAATGTATTAGACACACATCAGACTGTGCAAATGTAAAAAAACCACTATGCAACTCGGGGGAAAGTGTTAAGCTAGAAATACAAAGTTAACTATCTACAAAATATGTAAACATCATTTAGGTCTAGTGTGATGGTGAAGGAATTGGGATGGAAACGGTTGAGGGACAGGAGGCGATTGGACAGACCGGTCAAGTTGTACAGGATGATAAATGGTTAGGGGGAGGCGGCATTTTGGCCTGCAAGCTAAGGAAAATTTAAGGGAAAAGGAAATATCAGTGAGAATATTCAGAGAGGGGAGGAGGATGGAGAGGGGTTTACAGTCAATGCTGGTGAGCACGGTGAGGAAGTGGAATGCACTGAGGAGGTTTGGAGACTGTGAGGGGGGGGGGTTGGAAGGTTTAGGAAGGGACTGGAGGCTTGGGGCTGTGGGGATGGGGAAGAATATGCTCGCCGTCAGCGTTAGCCCAATTGTATGTATAAAAAATGATTATTATTTTTCAGCTCAGTTCATAAATGGGATGTAATTTGTACTTGTGAGGGTAGTACGTATGCTGTAGGGATGGAGCAGTGGTGTAGTACAAGTGTGGAGTGCCCAGAGAAACACCTGCTAATGGCCACGTTTCTCACATTTGAAAATTATGAGTGTTCCCACCAGAAATTGCAAGTGACACCAGACTCGTGTGGCTACATTCCTTCTTCTACTGAGAGTGCTGAGATGATTGGCCGGTATCGTAACTCTCTTTCTTATGAACTGTATTTATCAGTCACGCATCTCAACAATGTACCAAGGTGGAATACTTGTCAGATTAGTTTAAGTAAGAAAAACGGTGTCGGCCATGCCTAAGAACGTTATGGTCTTAATGGATTTTTTTTAAATTCTGATGCATCAGTTTTTGTTGGGACGCATGAAAGCAAAATTGTGATGTCCTGCATAACAGCCAAAAATGTATAGCACAAACAGATTAAAAACTAGTTGACTATTCCCATCATATGGCCCTGCCATCTTGCATGATCTGCTTTTGCTGAGAACGCTTCACATTCCCCACGTCAGTGCTCTCAGCAAGGATAACCTTCATTCCAACTTGCCAATTACTGGCCACCGGTAACTATAAATAACTCATCAGTGATGTCAGTAAATGTACCCAGTGTGTGATATGGCTGGTGGTGTCGCAGGCAACGGCCCCTGAGTTGGTGTCCAAGCTTGGCTACCCCGTGCCGAGCTACAGCATCCAGGGGACAGTGTCCAAGTACTTTGTGGAGCGGTTTGACTTCAACCCTGACTGCAAGGTGGTGTCCTTCACTGGGGACAACTCTGCCTCTCTCATTGGTAATGATGTATGCCTTGTACATGTAACAAGTGATGATTTGATTAAGTGCTCTCTCGACTAAGCTTGCAGCCACAGAGTTTAAGTGGAAATTGTTTGTTAAATAAATTAGTACTATATGTATCAATGTCTTTCTAAAATAAAAATATTTTACCTGAAAATTCTTACGGGCGCAGCCTACCTGGAAGCTTTATGGCATCACTAAGTATAAGAAGTTATGTGTTAAATTATATTAGGTAGAGCCACTTTTGAACAAAAACCTTTTCTTGCATTTAGATGAAAATATTGCAGTGGGTTTGAAAATACAGAGAAAGATTTGCGAGGAAGTGTTTTAGAGTTAATTTTTCTGGACATGAAAATATTAATTTTTTCATGCTTACTTAAAGTATCCCATTACAGTGTGGGTTGCACCCAAATATGCAAGAATGTCAGTGGTACCGTGATGTAGAATCGACACTTAACATGGCCATGTAATATTAATTAACTTGTAAATTCTTGTCCTTGCTCTTGCTGCAAATGTGGAGTAGGAAGTATCCCTTATATCAGAAAATTATTTTGATTTTTCCGGTTCTCTGGCTGCCATTTTGAACATAATGTATGCAAGCATGTACAAAATATAGGGTTATGTTACAGCATTGCAAAATTATTGTTTTGTGTGGTATTGTGTTATGTTAGTTAATTTAAGCCGGTATAATAATTTGCCTTTTGTGAAGATTTTTTAGCTTAATATTATTTTATTTTAGTGATCTCTGTTTGGGAAAGGTAAGGTAGAAAAACACATTCACATGTTGTGATAGTGTAGATTAATCTTGAAGTCAGAGTATAATCAATAATGTTATGGTCAGTTGGCCTTGGGCGGGGATAACATTAGCTTTGTTGTGTGTTCTGTTTTTCTTTTTAAGTTAATTTTTTACATTGTTACCTGGTTTCTACGCCATATTTTTTTCATTAGGCTCTAGAGGGGTCGGTGGTATTGTAATCACGTGACAATCCACCAATAGGAGCACGGCCTGGGGTGACGTGTGTAACCCCTTCTACAGAGTTTGGCCTCCGCCATCGACGAGTGTTGTCGCGTGTGGGGCTGTGGCACAAATTTTCAGTTATAATGTAGCAGAAATAATCCAAACACAGGCGAGTGAAGTTGCGCTGTGGGGCTACGGCCGAAGTTTACAAAATGTGTTTCCAGAAATAAATTGAGGCGCAAGAGTGTGTGGTCAAGTGTGAGGCTTCGGCCCAACTTTTGTAAGAATGTAATCCTTGTGAACTTGTGCTGCGTTCTTATGCTGACCTCTTTTCAGTAAACCGGGCTCACAGTAAATGATAGAAATTATGCAGAAGCTATTGTAAAAGTCGTTTGAGTAAACCAGGAGCTTTTTGGAGAAGTCAAGTTTCATTTCTGGTCGAAAACCCCTGTGTTAATTCCTGGAAAAGTGTTAACATTTTTGAGATAAACGAAAGTGCTGCAGAGGAAGTGGGAGGGATTACAGTGAGTCAGGAGACCTGTACATTCTCCAACCCCTGATTGAATGTTGGTCCTAGAGGGCTGACGCGCAGCAATGTTTTTATTTTTTCAGTGCAGACTAAAAATTGTATTAAAATGGTTGAATTCTGAAAAAAAAACTATCAACTCATTGTACATTTCCTGACAGACAGAAAGAGATATGCGAAGGTAGTGAGTTGTCTACAAGTTGCTGTAGTAATATTATGATGTCTCTGCTTTAAGAACACAGCAAGCTCGTTCAGAGTCTAGAAGTACACAGACATAAAGACCGGATATTTTTTGTTCCTTTAAACTAATTGTCTCTTGGTTTTCTGTACAAAATGCTCGCTGGCATTAGTCTCCTCCTCTTTAGAGGGCGTGGTAAATAAATAGGCGCTGAAAACATCAATTGATTGCTACGTTTTTTTCGAAGTCAATGTGGATAAAATTCTCAACGACAATAATAGATAATGGTATTTGCTAACTTTATGAGTAAATATTAATCTAGAATTACTCGTTAGTTATGTGTGATCTCTTGCGCCGCAGTTAAATGCACGAGGTTCCGGCGTTGAAATTGTGCCTCAGAAGTTCGTAACAATGAAAACTATTTTGTTTAAAACGTTGGATAACTATTGTCTAGGATTCATGTTGTTTACTTTTCGCAAATTGTCTTCAAGAAACCTACAGTTATAAATTAATGCTTTCAGCGTTGAAGTATGTACCACGCCCTCTTAAGGAATATGTACACGTGATGTCCCGCGGTTCAACCGATATACTTCAATTGCGTGTTTTTTAGAACATTTCAAGCAAAAACATTGTTAAGAAATGGGCTGCGCTGCTCTATTAATGAGTTACAGGGACAAATGTGAAAGAAACCACACTAATTGCTGAGTCCCTTTGTTACATTTTACTACAATAATGTGTAGTGGCTCGCACCAGCTGTTAAAAATGAGCACCATTCACCTGTACACAGGCTGCGACGCGCCATGGAGCATTGTCACTACATGTTAGGTAACTCTGCGCATAACACATAAACTGCATCGATGATGGTATGCGGCAATTGGGTCGTGTGTCTGGTCAATGATTGCTGTACAACCGACTTTTCAGGTAGCCCCACATGAAGAAGTCGAACGGGGAGAGGTCCCGTGCACGCACCGGCATTAGGACCGGTTCTCCCTGTCCAATTCAGCGGAAGGGAAACACTGTATTCAGGTATGCTGTCTTACCAAAGTGTGGAGGAGCCCCATTCTACTGTAGCCACACCTGCTGGTGAATCTGTAAAGGGACATCTCCCAATAGCATAGGAAGGATGTTTACCAGAAACTCCCTGCAGACATGAGCAGTAACAGTGCCAGCAAAGTAATGTGGGCCTATGAGCTGTGAGCCAATCACACCACACAACACGTTGAATAAAAACCTTTCCTGAAAATTGGTTACTGTGACGTCATGTGGATTGGCGTGTGCCCACATGTGTGCATTGCGTGTGTTGGTAATGCCCTGATGCATTAACATCGCCTTATCTGTAAACAAAATGAGAGGTGGTGTGTCCATGTATTCCTGCATCCAGGCGCAAAACTACAGTCACGGGACGTGATCATGAGGCCGCAGGTGTTGCACGGTTTGAATGTGGTAGAGATACAGGCTGTTGGCACACATTCCTGAGTTCTGGCCAATCATGAGGTGCGTGCAATGTCTTGTGCACTGGCGTGTGGTGTTCCAGAGATCTCTTCCAGAACAGCCACATCACGTCCGATGATACTGGCACTCTTGTGTTCGTCGCGGGCAGGCTCCTGTGTCTCTCCAACACAGGTGCATCTTGGTGAACGTCGTATGATGAGGTACCGCACGATCCCTTTTGTCGTCACAAAACACATACACAAACACCGTGTCTGGGTAATATACTCGAGTAAATAGTCCTGGCATTGTGCGACTCGTCTCTTCGTAACACCAACTCTGAGTGGTCATGCCGGCCTCTCAAAGCTATGATCTGCTTGTGGTTGAATGGAACACCTTGTCAACTGCGTGTATGTTTCTTGCACCTTTCAAATCGTCACAACCGTGTCTAGGTTTCTCCACTTATTCTGGCTATGATCCCTGCACGTTTGTCCCTTTAACTCGTTAATAGAGTTGCGTAGCCAATTTCTTCAAACAATGCTTATAGTTCGTAATGTTCTAAAGAACAGCGCCTTGAAGTATGTCTGTCGAACCGCGGGACATCTTGTATATACTCTGCTGTTGCAAGCATGCTAGGTAGGCTAATAACATTCACAACAGAACTTAGGGTGACATTAGAACCATCTGAACAGTGAGAGTCATAGACAACAGACGTTGCTGTGATCGATTGCATGCTCAATTTGATAAACAGAACTAACAATCTTTTCATAGCATTCTCTGCACATGAGCAGTGTTCACAATGATTTTTGCTATAACTGCTTTAAAAAGACGGAACTTTTAATTATTTCCTAATCACCGAGACCAATAAACTAGGCTTAGGACCACGGGGTATTAAATTGCTATCTTACATTACATATTCAGCATTCATTATATTACATTTCACTCTACCATTTTGCTAAAACTGGACTGAGACTTTCATTTAGATGTCAAGCTTAGATAAAACACTTGTGTTTTCCAGTCTTGGCAGTACACGATTGTAATTCCCGAAGATTAAAATAGCTCATTGTAACCTTTTGCGTTATCGGCACTTAAAAGTTTTCAGAAAACATACATAGTTGCAACACAGCAGGATACAAGAAGAAAAGTAGTTTGGCTACTTTGCACCCTCTCGGCCACATACACGGGGATAAAAATAACTTAAAAGAAAGATAATTTTTCGGAAAGTTGATTAAACATAATTTGATCCATAAATGCCGCCCCATGTAAGTTAATTTCTTGGTACTGACTTACAAAATTAAAAATTTTGACTTCAGCTCTCGAGGTATGTACACATTCCACGATGACTCGGAATTTGCTGAACACAAGATTGCGGAGAGTGAAGCTACCTGCAATTAGGGAAAAAAAACACACTCATACATGCGATCCTTCTAGAACCATCTTGACCATGTTAAATACAAAATAAACAAAAAATACTAAATAAGAACAATAGGAATTGCATCTCTAACTGCATTTTTTCCCTTCATTTTCTGAAATCGAGACTAATTTCTGTACTTCACCCTCACCCCTTACTGATGTCTGGGCCAATGTCCCTTTAATTTGAACAAATATTTCATTAACTTCAGTTTTTCTGTTTACTTATTACACAATATTGAGAATCAAACTAATACAAAAACGATTGATTTAGCCTAACAGTGACTTGACATTTGGACTAAATGAAACAAGTTGACTGTCAGAAAAACTTCAGTTTACAGTAGGTTTAACTTGCGGTTTTCCACCGTGTTGCTCCCTCAAAGATCAGTGTTTGCGATGTTCCTAGCACAAGATTCTCTCTATGGTTGCTGAAATCTCCCATCGACCAGCAGAGCTACGTCTCCAAAAACTCGGATCATGCGATGTTCCTAAAACAAGATTCTTTCTCAGGTTGCAGAAAACTCCCATCGACCAGCAGAGCTACGTCTCCAACAGCTCGGATCGTGCGATGTTCCTAGCACAAGATTCTTTCTCAGGTTACTGAAATCTCCCATCGACCAGCAGAGCTACGTCTCCAACAGCTTGGATCGTGCGTAGTTCCTAGCACAATATTTTTTCTCAGGTTGCTGAAATCTCCCATCGACCAGCAGAGCTACGTCTCCAACAGCTCGGATCGTGCGTAGTTCCTAGCACAAGATTCTTTCTCAGGTTGCTGAAATCTCCCATCGACCAGCAGAGCTACGTCTCCAACAGCTCGGTTCGTGCGTAGTTCCTAGCACAAGATTCTTTCTCAGGTTGCTGAAATCTCCTATCGACCAGCAGAGCTACGTCTCCAACAGCTCGGATCGTGCGATGTTCCTAGCACAAGATTCATTCTCAGG
>PNEQ01002763.1:0-53846 GCA_003012365.1 Medauroidea extradentata | reverse complement strand
TGAAATATTTAGCCATTATGTGCTGTCTTGCTGTTTTCCACATATCATGGGGGCACAACTACATTCCCTACAAGGTCCACTGACAACAGGCACTCATCACTGCAGAAATATTTAGCCATAAGGTGCAGTCTTGATATTTTTTACATATAATGGAGGCACAACTACATTCCCTACAAGGATCCACTGACAACAGGCACTCTTCAGTGCTGAAATATTTAGCCATTAGGTGCTGTCATGCTGTTTGCCACATATCATGGAGGAACAACTACACACCCTACAAGGATCCACTGACAACAGGTACTCATCAGTGCTTAAATATTTAGCCATTAGGTGCTGTCTTGCTGCTTTCCACATATCATGGAGGCACAATTACATTCCCTACAAGGATCCACTGGTAACAGGCACTCACCAGTACTGAAATCTTTAGCTGTTAGGTGCTGACGGTCTGTATTCAACATATCTCGTAGGCACAATTACATTCCCTACAAAGATCCACTGACAACTGTTACTCATCAGTGCTGAAATATTTAGCTATAAGGTGCAGTCTTGCTGTTTTCTACATATCATGGAACCACAACTACATTCCCTACACGGATCCACTGACAACAGGCACTCATCAGTGCTAAAATATTTAGCCGTTATGTGCTGTCTTGCTGTTTTCCACATACTACATGGAGGCACAACTACATTCCCTACAAGGATCCACTGACAACAGGCACTCATCAGTGCTGAAATATTTAGCCATTGTGTGCTGTCTTGCTGTTTTCAACATATCATGGAGGCACAACTTCATTCCCTACAAGGATCCACTGACAACAGGCACTCATCAGTGCTGAAATAGTTAGCCATTAGGTGCTGTCTTGCTGTTTTCAACATATTATGGGGCACAACTACATTCCCTACAAGTATCCACTGACAACAGGCACTCCTCAGTGCTGAAATATTTAGCCATAAAATGCTGCCTTGCTGTTTTCCACATATAATGGAGGCACAACTACATTCCCTACAATGATCCACTGATAATAGGCACTCAACTGGCTGGGTTTTCCGCAATGTCTTTGACCATAACTATCACTTGTCACACTTACAGGTACTATTGTTAAGGAACAGCCAATGTCACTATGACATTGCGCTTATACAGTTCTTTCTTAAGGGGGATTATTCCCTAAATAAATTATGTAAAAATAACTTGAAATTATTTATTTGTGGTAGACATAAATTACTAGTATTGGAGAAACATAATTTTTTTAGAAAAAAATTTTTAATGTAGGTTTTGACACTTTAAACGAACTTTGCTTACTAGTTTTGCAGCCATTATAGCAAGAATCAGAATAAAATTTTTTATTAATTACTGCATTCACTTGCTAGATTAAAGTACGAGGAATTGCGTGTCACATTCGGTTTTTAGAAACAGTTGTTTGAAAAAGATTACTGATGCATTTTACATGCTAATGTAAATGCATTTTTTCATAATTTTTGTTATGTAATTTCAGTAGCTACTTTAGACACTTTAACCAACGATTTGAAACAAAAATACTACACCGTATCATACTGTTGCACTTAAATTAATTTTATAAGCAATAATATTGCAGTTTGTTAAACTGGTTCACGAAATTTAGACATAAAATCAAATGTATGTATCGATGTGTTAGGTTTGCTACAAGTCCCCTGTGAAGTGCTTCCATCTGGATAGAAAGACAAGAAATATTTGAACTGTACGAAAGCATGTCCCCTTCCCCTCCTTCACCTCCTTTCGGACAGGACCTGTGTCATGTACAGTTGGTTGAGGGGCGGGGAGGTGGGGAGCGAGACAGCAGCACCAAGAGAATGTGGGAATAAAAATTCTTGCAGCGACTGGCTGACACTGTTGCCATGTCTTTCGAAGGTTGTCACAAGAACAGTATGGTTCATATGCCTGCCAGCCGTGTAGGCAGGCCGCTGAGAATGTGAGTTGTTTAGAGTAACACTTTCCTCTAAGGTCTCTATTATTTCCATTCTTTTTTAACGATATTTTTAATGAACGTTTTAAAAAGATTAACAACAGTTAATCAGACGAAACAAAGCAGGAGTGTGGCATCCTGTTTGTTCCTTAATAATGATATGAGTTTACCAGGAAGAAATTTATGTATGTAATATATTTCATAAAAGTATATCATATATCACTTTTATGTAATCCGTAATGAAAAGCAAAAATTAAATCATTTATTACTTTTCGAAACACATTTATGTTTCTTTTATTTTTCGTTTACTGAGGAAATTAAACAGTAGCGTAGTTCCTAAACTGAACAGAAGCTGTTTTGCTAAGAGTAGTTCAAATACCTACATCTACTTGAAATTCCCGCTAACCTAAATTACAAATTGGTAAGTTTGGACACTGCTTAAACATAAAGTGGTGTAAGTACAAGCATAATTATCACGCTTGAGTAAAATTTGTTTCGAATATAAACAATTTTTTTTTCAAACGAAATTTGAGGTAGCTCAAGATATGTTTCTGAAAGACACGCAGTAAAATAACAAATTGTAAATTGCACAGACGTTAGAGGAAGGCGTTACACTATATAACACTTCACTATGAATTCATACACGTAGTTTATTTTGAACATTAACTTTGTACTTTTCGTATAAACATTGAGACAGAACTGCATTTATGCAAGACGCCACACTTAAAAACACACAATTTACTTTATATTACACTGCATTGAAAAGCATTCCGTAACATTTGTTTTGATCATAAACTAAATATTTTTTGTGCAAAATTCAGACAGTGAAAAACATAGAGTAAAATTTTCCGCGTACAAAAAACGCATACAAATTTCATTCAAGTACAGTACTGTTCCTATTTTAATAATGATTTTGCTTATGCACTGTTGCTGAAAATAAGACAAGGCAATCAAAATTAAAAAAAATCCTCTTACATCAGGTTACAGCAATACATATGAAGTTTCAACTGTCGCTTTCAAGAGTTTCAGTTTCAGATTCGTGATATGACGAAGCCTGATGATGAATGTCCTGGTAAACACAAATTTTCGCAGCGCTTTAGATTATACGGACGGAAGCTTAGGCAATATCATTTGAAAAATGTGTTTTCACAATTCCTTTCTTTTTAACTAAAGTCTGTCCGTGACATAAGTTAAACAATCACTCAGCAGTGGCAAAAATACTTATTTTTTTCCCACCAGGGCTTAGTGTTTCATTCAATCCATCCTCCAGAAAAAGTACTGCAATGAATATTTTCAAATAATTGCAAAATAGTACAAAATACCAATTTATAAATATTTAATATTTCCCTACCATTTGAAGTTGATGAAACAGAATCATATAGAACATTTGTTGCAAAATTTAGCTACATATCCCGCGCTGCATCTCGGCACTTCTTTATCTTGTATTGAAATTTCAGCCAAGCCCTTGTCATTCACTGATATTTCACTATTGTCTATGTCACGGTTTACACTCACAATGTCTCTGTTACGGCATTTTTAACCACACTGACAAACATCTGACTAGTTAGATGTGATTAATTTTTTTAATATTCGGCAATAACAGCTGATGAACCGAATTTTCGTATTTAATTTCCTAACACAAGCATTCTCGGTCATTACTTGAAATCTGTCGGTGTTGGATTGTCATATGTGTATCCAATATTCCGTATTCTACAGAACATATCTTATTTATGCAACTTGTCATAATAAACTACAGCATATCAGTTGTTAGCAAGTAGCTATAAATTTCCATGAATGATAACATGGAAATCCAAATACATTTTTGGAATGGCATTATCACTTTTTTCGGAAATTCTCATTTCTGCAGTAACACTTTTCGTTTAATTAAAACTACTAATCTGTTGCTCTGAATACACACCAAATGCGCTGAGCCAAGAATTTTTGTAGTCATTAAGAAATCTTGAATTCAAAATATAAGTGTTGCCATATTGTGAGAAAATAACTACGTGGCATATTTTACTTTTTGACGTACACTTTTCTGGCCATTGCTACTTATACCATTCTGTAAGGTCCGAACGCTCGATCTTCTGTTTGTCGTAGCAAAGTCGAGAGCAGGTATTAATTTCATTGAACGAGGAAAGCGTAGAATTTTCCAGTGAACTAATAGTTGTGGATTTTTTTTTTTTTTTTTTTTTTTTTTTTTAATCAGGTTGACACAAGTTCCTTGTACATTTCTTCAGAGTAAACAATCCAGGTAACGAAATCCCAACTGTTTCAAAGGTAAATATACGCTTTCCGGGAAACTGAACGCAATGTTATTGTTGTTGCAATGTCACTGTCTTTCCATCTTGCTTGTCCTTTTTTTCAGAAGTCATTCTATTTGCTGAACTGTAAAAACAGTTTCTAATAGTTTATGTACCTGAGTCCTAATGGCTTTAGGACAACGTTTATGATATTTTTTTTAATTAAATAACATTTGCATTAACTGCGCGTATTTAGTTTTCATTTTCTTCTGTTGCATCTTTGTCATTAAATTCTTACTGTATTGCGTTTGCCTTATTTTTAAGAAATGAAACTTCTTGCTGCAAATTTTGTAACTAAGTACTGATACTAATTGCATGTGGCGGTGGGCACGTTTAACCTTTCATGTATGATTATGCTAACATGGACGGTAGAAAAGAATTTTCAGAAAATAATTGAGGCAATGAAAAATTAACGCTGACGTTGTGAGAAATTTTGAATGAGCTAGCCTTATCAGGCTAGGCAAACACAGTAGGCTATATTAACAATCAGTTAATAGCTCTCGATACGTAAAAAAATAATAATTTCTAAAAAAAATTAATATGTACTAACATGTTAATATATAGAGCCGGGCCAAATCGCGATGAGGAAAAAGACAAAAACATGACAAACGGACCGTATAATTTTGCTCTACGCTCCATTCGCCAGGCACAGGCAAGACCACGCGGACTGATCTTGTAACGTCACGCCAACCTCCCTCGGGTACCGTTAGCCAGAGGTGTCGCTTTCTAGTCCAAGAAAGATATGAGACAAAGGGGTCGATTTATGGACAAATTGCAAGAAAAGGTTTTTTACGTCAAAATTTGCAGAAAAATTCGCAGAATAACATATTCAAAATCCACCTTCCAGTATTTACTTTTTTTCCGGAATTTGTCCCGAAAAAATGCGGAAAAAATTAATAAGTCGAAACGGTGCGTCTTACGAGAAAACGTGTAGAGAGAAAAATTAAAGAGCATAACATTTACCATAATATATACAAAATTCACGGAAATCCGCTTACAACTTCTTCTTCCTTTTCCGGAATTCGTCCCCGGAAAAATATTAAATAAAAAAAAAATCGAAAACAGCGCACTTTACAGCAAAATATTTCAGATCAATAGGTAAAGTACATAGCTTTTCACGTAAAACATTCTAATTTTGTACTAATTCGCATAAAATCCGATATGTGTTTTTCAGAATTTGTCCCGAAACGGCCACAATTGGAGAAGGTGATTCATCGCGGGAAAAGTTGACGGTTTGACTTCAATGTAATATATTCATTTCTGATGCTTTGATTTCGTTACTGTTGAGTCCCTATTTGACTGGGCCAATGACAGACTTTGTGCACTACTATTGGACGTCTGTGATTCGTCTGTAAACAACTAGACCGTGCTATATAACTATCGGCCAACAATGCATGACGCAGGACGCTACACTTATTTACAGGTCCTTGTCTATTCTCATGACTACATTGTTTGAAAAGAGTTCCGTACTAAACGGAATAATTAGTTTGCCATTTAAGAACTCGTATGAGTAACATAAGATTTTGTGTAGTGTATGTGGCACTATTTTCAAATAAACTTCCAAAGTTCCGCATGACTGCATCGGAGCACTGGAAAATTTAATCAAACAAATTGGTTTTATATAAAACAAATAAAATCACTAGAATCAATAGGGCCTACAGGAAATGCTTTATCACCGAGAAAAATAATAAAGAAATACCTTCATCTTAAATTTATCAAAATAAAATACTAATAACTTGAAATTGTGTGCATAACATTTATATAAAGAAACAAAGGCATTTAAGGGCATTTAAAGGTTGTAGGTATATAACTAAATATTACCTTAGTTATAATTATTTCTGGAAAGGCGCTTGTGATCGTTTTAATTATATATATATATATATATATATATATATATATATATATATATATATATATATATATATATATATATATATATATATGTGTGTGTGTGTGTGTGTGTGTGTGTGTGTATATCTACACATTTTTTTTGACAGCCTGGTAAAGGAGATTGCTCACCCGTGAAATATTTTACATGCATTTCGACTTATTGTGGTACATGATATGAGGAAATATCCTATGTATTAAAAATATGGTCACCCAGTGTAATCACAATAAACTGTAGTATCCAGTACAAACATTATTTTTAATATAAATGTATGTACGTCGTTTGATAATGTTTTCCTTGCATTTAACTATTACAAAGCAAATTTGGCGAATCAAGTGAACCGATCAAAACAATTGTCACATTTAAAAAATGTGAAGTTGTTTTGAAACATTGATGACATACAAATGCGAGGAAATAAGTTTACGTAATCTGAAAACTTGTTACAGTTTCTGAAATGTTGTGGACTGATATTGATATTTCATGCATTTAAATTTAAGCTGTAAGTAGCGCCAATTGTAGTGATATGAAATACTGAACTATTTAATTAAATTTGTATTGAAAACATAAACAGTATGTCATATTATTTCCTGATTTCACGCTTTGTACTCAAAGTTTACTCGTTAATAAAATTATGATAGTGATACACATATAATATACGAAAATTGTTGCTGGCGAAATGTCACGAAAAGGGAGGAGGGGTGAGTGATAATATATCGGGTGCGTAGTTGAAACCAGGACGCGAACGTGCTACTCAACGACCTAGGAATGTGATGCAAAAGTACTCCGTACTAAAATATCATGGAATTATCTGAGTTGCATATTGCCTGCAAATGCAAAGAAAAAAGATTTTTCAAAAATACCATTAAAAAAGTTTACGGCAGCAATATTTTCACTTCCTGTGGGTTAAGCCATCCGTGAAGTTTCTAAAACATCTGTGCCGAATCGCCAACGAAAAATAAATGTGAAATTAGTATAACAGTAATAATACTGTTTTCTTTATAACCAATTAAAACTCACTGACACCACAATATGTAGAAGAAGTATTTGGCATATATATTACAAAATGTATTCCTTACTCTACACAATTTCACAAAAAAATAATCGTATGGTGTAACGGACTTTCAGTTTCACTCAGATTTTTGCATTCTTTTAAGTTACTCTCAAGTATATTGTCAAATAGTTAAAAAACTGAATATCCTTTACGAAGTTAATTACAACAGTATTAGCATCCATTTGTTTCTTGATTTTCTGTAGAACTTTTGATTTATCATTACGAACACAGAACAAAGCTGGTAAGGATAAATTCAGGTCAACAAACTTAACTTAGTCATGTTTAAAATACAAAAAAATATATATCCGTTCTTATAAGAGCCCATATTCCATGAATAGAATGGCCAACGTCATAGAATTAAATTGCAAATACCAATGATCAAGAAACAGAGACACGGTGTTTATTTTCAATTCACTTATAATTTAATTGTTAACCCGGGAATTAATAAGTTTCTCATAACAACAATCTAGCCCACATAAAAAGAATATTTAAGCTGTAAAATAAGACTTACATAATAACATGGCGTATTTCATTTTTGCAGTATGAAAAATTTTCTACGCATGTCGCACTTCCGTCTAGTCGACGTTTCATTTTCATGTAATTGCTCTTTTACGACTTCATCGACAAAATTGGATAATGTACTAGAATTTATTCATTAGAGTTTACTCATAAATAATTCAAAAAAATATGTAAGGGCGATGGCCCACGGCAGGCTTTGATTTACAGCTTTTTCCATGTACAACTTTTAAAAAAGTCGTATCACGTTTTTTTACATTACTTTATATAATTTTTTCATTGTACAGCTAGATAATAAATATTGTCTGATATTTGCTCGCAAATAATAAATAGCATAATATTTAAAATATTCAAACAAATGTAACACAATATTAAGGTAATTTACTATCTATCACTGTAAAATGAGTAGGAGAATAATATTTAGGGTACGAAAGGTCACAAAAGTGGGTAGTTAGCCTTCTCGAAAACTTGTTACGTGGAAAATATTGAAAATCCAAGACAGTCGTGCTCAGTTCCCCTAAAATATCGTGTGGAAATGGTATTCGATGGCAGAACATCACACCCTTGACACCTAAACTGGGGGCTCGTAGGCGTCTGTATACTGAACCCTGATAGATGACATGATATGAAGGCCACAACTGAAAAGCGACGAAACGCGAAGTGCCGGGGAAGTGGGCGTTTCCAAAAACGAAAAATCTTGCTGGACAACGGAAACGCCTGCCACATTTCACACATGCAAAAAAATAGGGGACCGACCTTGCCGGGGGTCGAACATGGATCACCTTGGTGGGAAGCAAAAGCTCTGGCCACTGTGCCACTCGTCACATTTAATTAAAGTGTGCTTCTCAATACGTTTGCCTTAAATTTACTTTCAAATATTCACTCCGCATTGTAAGTAGTCCCTAAATCAACATTTCAGATGCAAAATAAGTATGTAGGCATATGTACACACGTTCTATACTTCTATTTTCTTAGCTAAAAAAAAAATTGTTAATTTTCAATTCCATACGACTAAATAAGTGCATGCCATGTACAGCACTGAAGGAGAAAACCAATTAATCAGAAGTCACATAACTCTAATGAGATGTGATCTATGTTTCAAATTTGCATTATTTCAACAAGTTTTGATGCTTGGGAAGGGGTAATGCGTATATATGTGCCCTTAAAACGGGTCTATGGATTCCCAGCAGCGAAAATTCTACGCAGTGCCACCGGGACTGAACCCAGTTTACATAGGCTTAACGTCTCGTCGACATCGAGGTCATTAGAGATGGTGTCACACATCTTTGACACAATGACAGAAACTTGCAGAATGAACCATTCCAGGCTAGCATCTCAGTATACATAAGAGTCCCACTAGTTGTATGACAAAAATTCCTGTAACCACTGAGTTTAATCCTATAGTAACAAAAAATAGGAACGTTAGGTTAATTAGAAATACCATCTCTAAAAATTATTTAAGAAAATATTTTAACTATTCTATAGCTTCCATTACTGATGTACTATTGTCATCCACTTAATGGAAGTTGTAACGTTTGCTTACTTCTGTTTACATGCTTAAGTAGTTAAATAATTTTGGATAGTTTGGCACGTTTTCGTCCCTACTTAACACCTTGGGGCCACTTGGACATTTTTGCTGAACACTTACACGATCTAGAAACGGCATATAATATACCAAATTCTAGAACACTGAATGTTACTTGGCTACTGTCTGCGCACCAGCTCTGAGTCCCTGGCGGGTATGAGTTTTTCGTCCGTAAACATGTAAATAATACGAGGCAGATATGTCGACACACGTACTAACCACAGTAACGTCCTAAGTTAGGACGTGTTTGCCACTTTGTTACTGTAGCGTACGTGACGATTACGAGGGACAATGTATACACGCCGGGGACAGAGCTGGCGCACACACAGTACGTGAACTGCCTAGTTTGGCAACAATGCTACAGCCTAGGAAGTGAATGGTGTGATGGAAAGAGACCGATAACCGCCCAGGGGGAGGGGGGGAGTAGGAAAGAGTAGCAAGGATAACGATGTGGGGAGGGATGTGAGGAGTTGACTAACACCATGTGATCAAGTATGCGAGTGTGCTGCTCTCCTTTGTGGATCTGCGGAACTATTTCAGCTACGATGAGAAATTATTCTCTAAACACACAACATATGTGATAGTATCGGAAACCTGCTACAAGATGGCGGGAACTAATTTCCCTTAACTTTAGGTGTATCTATATAGTGCACCATCCACAGATACAAGCGTTGCATTTGTGTAAGATGTTATTTAGACATGGCTAGAAACTTGATTGGTTACAGTAGTTATTTACAAACATTATATTCGTCGAACATCTGGGTGATTAAGATGCTGGGCAATGGAACTTTTTTTTTTTATGTTTTAATGGGTGATGAATAAATTTTGTAGAGAGTAGAAAGGGCTAATTGGAGAGAAATTACAAAAACAGTAACATTCATCCGTTACAGTAAATATTAACATTGATTTGACATGGCAAGGCATGCATGCAGGTTGCCATCATGTACAGTGATAGAGCAAACATGGCAGCCTGCACTGCAAGTGAGCCATGTTTATAGAAGTCTGCGAGGACTAGCACACAGCCAATTGATATTGTATTGTTTATAAATTCTTTAATTGCATGCACAGTTGCCTAAAAGCAGTGATAACTACTTATTTTCCAGGACAGTAGAACTGAAGATAGGTAGTTGGGAAGAACGGCACCAAGGATAATTGTGTGCATTCCTTATGCCATTGTCTGTGGGTACTTATGTGTCTGCCAACAAGGCTGTGTTTCCCGCCACTCCCTCTCTTGTTGTGGCACACAATATGAGTATCTGGATGTGTGGTATTGTGTATGGCGTGGCCAGGAGACCAGCTGTAAGTGTGCAGATGAAGCCTGATAGGATGTAGTAGTAATAATAGCTCCAGTGGCGGCCGGCTCTGTAGTGCAACGGTGCAATTGCACTGAGCATATTCTCGCCAAAAAAATACGTTTCTGCATTCGTCTGTGTGGCTACACTGTTTTTCTGTCAGTAGAAAGTTTTATTGCTCATAAGCTAACCCTCGCTAAAGCTCTAGGGACTAGCCGCACAGGGGTTGATGTGCTGTGCAGTGCCAGGCAATGCACGGAAAAGTGACGTCATAGTAGGTAAAAACAGCAAGGGTCACATCCCCCTCCCCCCGCAACTGTCCTGAAATCCGTGCTAAGAAGATATCCGCCGCAACTGCCGAAACCCTCCGAAAACAACCGAACACTGTGTGTCTACCTGATGACGGGAACAGATTCCAGTTCCCGAAACGTCGTAACACTGTCTGTCTGGAAAACTACTGTGTTTTGTTTCGTCTCTTCATTGTGTCGTTTGTCTTTTCTGTATATGTCTGTTATTATTGCGATTGTCTCGTCTATTTGTTGTGTCTTTTTGTTATTTTTCTGTTTTTGTCTGATATCTGTTGTGCTTTTTGTTTCGTCTCATCGTTGTGTTGCATGTTACTTGGGTTTTTTATTTTATTTGTTATTATTTTCATTTATTATCTGTTTGTTCCTTGTTTTTATTTGACCCAATTTCATTTTGGAATTTCATGTTGTGTATATTTCTTGCTGACTAAAGCATAGTCTACTTATTTTATGGTTTTCTTTTATTTGTTTAGTTTTCTTTGACAGTCATTCAATTTGCAATGGAGTACGTCCAAGAAACTGAATCCAGTCATGCACTCTCATTGCACAGTTCTTTCAAAGATCGAACCAAGCAGGTTGGAAAGTTTTTAGGTGGCTTGTCCCTGACCAGTATCCGGTCAACTTACACTCTGTTTACTACGTGTATTATCGGGGTTTCGCGTGAATTAGGCATATGAAAAGTTTTTTTCTTGTGTAATGAATTCAGTGGGTGCGCTGTTGGATTTGCCGTTCGCTCGGAAATCATTTGCAGAATATCTTGAAATCAAGAAGTTAGATCCGCCAGTTTCTGAACTTAATTTTACGACAAGCTACAAAAATAAGAAAGGCGAATTTAAACGATATTTCAATAATAATATTTACGATGAAACTTCGTGGATTTGAGGGTGTCCGGTAAGAATTGCACTATTTTGTTTCCCGTGTGTATCGTTCCGTGGAGAGCCCTCCTGGAGTAGGGAAGGTGTTGAAGACTTCGGGCACTTAAAAGTATATATTAAAAGGCATTCTGAAAAAAAAAAAACACATTTCGCAAATGTACTTAATCTGGCAGATATTGGCACGGTCAACACAGCAACTCAGCTTGATACTGTTTATTGTTTATCGACGTAAAAACATAATGAGTAGGTAGAAAAAAACATTACATTTTATCAAAGATTATCGATTGTATTCGATTTTGCGGTGCTTTTGAACTTGCGCTTTGAGGTCATGACGAATCGGAGACATCAAGTAACCCGGGGATATTTAGAGGTCTAATTGATTTAGTTGGTAGCGTAGACTTTGCCATCAAAAATCGCGTATAAAGTAGTAGTCTTTTTAAGGGTACCTCAAAAACCATTGAAAATGAATTGCTGGATTGTATGTTGGAGGTCTGTCGGGCAAAGTGTCTAAAGCGTTTTCAAAAAGAGTACTGTAGCGAAAACACGTAAATTCTGCAGTTTCGTCTGGTGTGCTTTCTGGTTAACGAAAATCTCTGTTTACATAATGCATGTTGCAGCTTGGCACCTGATATGCGTCGTGGCGCGTATCGCCCCGACGTCACAATCATTATCACATTATCAGGGACAGTTCTAGATTATTTTGACATGCTAGCAAATACGCTGCGGGCCCTGCAAATGAACTTGGCTAGCACAAAACTGCTAAGTTGTAGACCGTAATGTACCGTCATAGAGGTGGACGTTGGTGTTGATGTCTCCACTGATGAAGCATAGTGCTTATGTCCTACTGCAGCTGGGGGGGGGGGTAGTCACGTGGCCGGGACATGGTCGCAGTACCCCGAAAGGGTCAGCGGCAAAACGGGCGTCCATGTCACTTTTTAAAGTGTAGTTGTAAGAGTTTTAACAATAATAGTTATCAGTCTTTACCGTTCAAGGGCAGTTTTCTGCCAATAAATATCTGCCGAATAGTTATAAAAGTAATTTAATTATAGATTTGTAAAGTATAAGTTGCAATTTTTATGGAATTTTTTGTAGCATATTTTACATATAAAAATATTACAATTATTAAAAGCAATATATTACTATTTTTAATTCGAAAAACTCCATGTATAGCATCATTTTGCACCTTAAAATTAATTTTTTTTTCCGGGGAACGACCTGCTTTTGGCTTTGGTATGGGTACCGTATTGAAACTTTGCACTGAGCTGACTCGTGGCACCGGCCGCCTTCAGCCTAGCTGCTTGATCATATGTAATCTCAGATACAAGACTGTTATATATGCACCCGATAATTTCATCTGTATGTCTGCCCAAAGATTAGTCAGCGGTAAGCTTTAGTAAGCTTATGAATGAATAATCAACTTTTATTCATGACAGTTTTTTCATCAGTGCATTTCATAAAAAAATATTTTGTTCTCAGTTGACTAGAAGAGTGTGCATTGTTTGCTTGCAATTTATTTTGATTCTATGATGTACATTTCAATATATATTTTTAGTGTTCACTGCTTTGTAAATGTATGTCTGATTTACTTTAAAACATTTAATTAAAACATAAATTTTTATTCCGTCTATTGGTGGCATTGAGCCTTTCACTGTAAATTGCTTCACTAGAAGATAAGCAGTTGGATAACGGACATACGTAATTGGCTACAGCCTCGGGCGCATGGTGAAGTTATCTAATACTGACCATACCTAATGTAATTAGTTCATACTTTTAGACTTTTTTGTGGGAACGCGATTGTTGACTTTTGAATTCCTTGCTATTGGGATACACGACTCAGATTGAGTCACTATTTCAGCTCATGTTATTTGGAGGAAGACTACTGCATTGTAAATATAACTAACCGTACTTCAAAATAATTCTTTTTAATGTTCTTATGAAATAAACAATTTTACAGGACATGTAATGCAGTATAAATATATTTTGTAAAGTATATTTGCCTGACATTTCTCTACTGAGAAGTGTACCAGCAAACAGCATTGCAGGCACATGTTTTGACAGGAAGTTATGTATTTACTGGTCAAAACATTTGCTCTCAAAGTATCTTTCTCAGAATAAAAATGTCTAAAGCTGGGGAACATACGTACGACACCCTTACTTTACGATTACTCACAGTACCATTAATCACGTTCGTAAAATCACTGTTTTCGTAACATTTATTGGGGCTAATTTCCCCCTCCCCCACTTCTTCATCTAGTTTAACACGTTTTAAATGGCAATTTTTTCTTCAAAGTGCCTCTTAGTCAGGCCTTGATTGATTTTTGTAGCGTTTTGCAGGTAAATAATATATGTAATAATCAAAATATAAGTTTATGTCGTTCACCAGACATCTCCCGATCAAAAGCATACCTCTGAACAGTACATATGACCGGCACGTATCTCGAAAAGGAAATGTGATTACCGAGCACCAAGCGCCTACTTGTGAGAGCATAGTTTGGCTTCTGCAGTGTGTAACGGAAATATAACGCTACTGATAGTTGAAATATAAGTTACTATCGATAAGCAGATACTTCCGACTAAAAGTATGCTTCTAAACAGTACACATGACCAAACTTAGCTCCCGAGTGCTTTCTCGCGACTACATAATCCGTTTTATTCATTTCTTTGCAGAAAACCAGATGTTATAATAATACAATAATTATTTACACCGGTAGACATAATTCTTCAGAACAAAAATAAATATAACATTGGTAGCTAAAATACCCTGTTGTCACCGAACAAATTGAAAAATACACGGGTGCACATCTGTACTATGTATGCATTAATAACCAGCACAATGCTCAGGTAAATAATTCACCAGTGTGAGAAGGAAAAGGCAGGTGTACTTAGTAATTTTATGGTTTAATGTAACTTTGGTTGACACGGGTGGGGTGTGTAGTTTGTCAGCGAGGGCACAAGTGTGGCTCGGCAGGACCCTTAACCCTGGGACTGACCTGCCTTCTGGGCGACGTCTGCCATCTCCCTCATCGGACTCTCCCCTCCTCGCAGTGACGTGCAGTGTGGGAAATTAATGTCGCACTGAGTGTCTGTTGTAGGCGAAACTGAAGTAGAACAGGAGGGTGATGCAACATTGCGGGTGTTGATCCTACAGAATGGAGAGCACATAGAGCTGGAGTAGAAGAGGGGATGAGAAGGAATGTGGTCCCGCTGGGTGACTGTAAGGCCAGCCGAACTATGGCGTGGCGGTTGAGAGTTGAACCACGTCGCGCAGTGGCAAAGACATTTCTCCCCTCTGGATCCAATACACCCCAGCTTCAGAACTCCTAACCTCAAGTGTCTCCCGAACAAGTTTCGCAAACTCTTGCCTAGTCTTCAGCTTTTTTTGGCATAGTCTGATCCTAGCTCTGAGACGAGTAGTGAGGAAAGTATTGTTGAGCTGCTGACGTGAGCTGGTATCCACTTTGATTGTCAGTACGGTGCGAAAACTGTATTGTGGCGGAGCTTATTGTTGGCGCTGGGTAGGCGGACTTGTAGAGGAGCGCTGGAAGTGTGACTCAACACGTCCCTAAGCCCATTTACAACTTTCCCAGTCATAGGCAAATATCCTGTCACTGCTCGGGAAGTTAAGAGCGAAGGTGCCGCCTACAGAGAGTGTTATTGAAAATCAGGAAAGTGTGTGGCTAGCACCTCCTCCCAGACATTAAAAATTATTAAGGAGGTCTGAAAATCAATTTCCTGGGACGATTCGAGAGAATGCTGGGATATTAGAGATTTAAAGAAGGGCGAAAGAGAGCAGGAAAGATAACAATGGGGATAACAGGTTGATGTGTGTCATCAGAATATTGTTTACTGCAAAATGTTGTTTAATAGTGTAAGCTACAATAGGAGTCATCCTGTGCCTGAGAAGTGTGAAGGGTGTGTGGGAAAGATGGCTGTGGGGAGAGTCGGCAGTGCGAGTATGGATGTCTCTGGAACTGGCTTGTAGGCAGTGTGGCGATACAGCCTGCTGCGAAGGTTACTCACGGTTGTGAGGAACCTTTTCTGGAAGGAGTCTGGCCGTCGCTGGTCTTCAAAGCCTGTAGTTGGTGCCTGATGTGTCTTGAGTTCTGGCTGGAGCTGAGGGAGCAGTGTGGGTTACTTTCCGAACAACACTGACTACTTTGGCTCACGCTATCTCGTTTATATCCTCTTCGGGGTAGTCCGCAGTGACTGGCCGGCCGCTCGCGTAATGAGGGGACGCATGGACCTGAGGGGTGATTCTTCTCTCTCCTATTGCCTTCCTCTGCACTGTGGGTGGCGTACTTACAGGTGCCATTACGTCTCATTATAAACTTGTGCAAATATCCTTGCCCTCGGTTTGTGGAGCGAAGGGTTGACCTAGGAAATGTTTATGGAGTTTAAAAAATTTGTGATGTCAGGTTAGAGTGCACTGATGTGTGCGGGGATAAGCTATTATCGGCGGGATTAATGTAAGGTGTGGGAATATGGAACGAGAAGGATGAGGCGGTTGCTTAACAACACTTGATTTTGTGAGCATGCATCACTGTGTTCATTTAAGTATCATCAAAAGAATCCCTGAAGATTTTATATCAATTAGTAAATGTTCAAATGATTGTTCATAACATAAGAAGAAGACACGTACAAGATGGATAGATTAAGCAACTGAACAACTGTTCAATAGAAAGCACCACTAATACATATACCAACGTTCGACCAAAGGAAAGCAAAATTTTTCGGCACCTTTACCTAAAATTTGTGAATAATAATTGTATAATTCGGGGGTCTCAACAGGCCTCAATTTACCCTAAAATTTTCTAGTTTTGAGCGTGGTTCCTAAAAGTCACTTTTTATACAAATGGTCTCTAAAAGTTTTTTTTCCTTCATTCTTTATGTCCCAGATAAAAAAAATATAAAATAGTAACAAAAGTTTTTTTTAACCATGTACAAAAGTTTACGGTTATAAGTGACTAAAATCAAGTGCAACCAATTCTATTCATCCAAAACGTTTTGGTTCTATATTAAAGTTGTTTTTTTTTTCATTTTAGTCTTTATTGTTCTACATATTATAAATATAGTTATAATTGAAGTGCAGTAAAGACATTAGATGAATCAAAATCATTTTGTTGATGTTATTTTCAGTAAATAATTCGGATTGGATTTGACATACCAAAAGTGAACTCCCAAATGCTGACACATTAATAAGTTAAACCAGTCAATAAGTACATAATATTAAATATATCACAGATTCAAAACAATCTAGAACATTTTAGCTTGTGTGTGTCATTGTCATATGATAATGCTGTTCAGTCTACCTTAAAGTTAAACATTTGGAACATTTTTTTTTTTGCTTCTGGGATTCAGTAGCAGCATTACGTTCTTGTCTTGTGATGTATTGGCTGTTGTTGAAGCTGTCAGTTTCTGATAGTCTGTTCATCTCATGATGATAGCTTTTTTTCTCTTTCTTTCTTTCTCTCTCTCTCTCTCTCTCTCTCTCTTAAGCCTTCAGGTAGTATTGTGCTCTGTTTATAAAAGTGTTAATTTTTTCTCGGTTCTCAATATATTTAAAGTGCATACTGTAAATCTTTACCTACAAATTTTTCACTAAATATTGTATTCATGCTTATCCGGCCGGTTGGCTGGGAATATTTCATACATTTCGGTCCCTATGATGGTTCTATTTTCAACTTGGGCCCTTTTATTATAAACCTGATGCAAACATGCATGTTCCATAAGTCATTTTATTTTTGCTTGAAGTTACTGAGTTGAGACCCCTGATAAGTGGTTGCAAGGAATCTATATCGCAGCCAGTATGTTGCGTAAAAGTAAATTATGAGTTCTGGGAGCATCCATTATATTGACATATAATTTATTTCCTAAATGTTGACATAGCCATGACAGTGAAAGTTTCTACAATTTGCTGGTAGGTAACATGATTGTAATCATTTCCGGTAATGTGGAAGGCATATTTTATGATGTGCACTGTTCAAACAATGTATGCATCAAGTTAATGTTTTACCTAACTACGTAATGTGTTAAACACAGTAAAACATTTTATTTCTCACGATTATTGACGGGAGTTTTGTGAGAATGTAAAATGTAGGGGAATTTTACTGTCGGCATGAGGTAAGAGAGGTAGAAGACATGAAGAAATAGCTTAGGGTAAGGCTGTACAGCAGTTGAATGAACGATTGTGCATGTACCTGAATGATGTAATTATATTATGCGATCCATTTAGGCCCTAATATGTTCAAATTGTGGCTGGCTGGCTTGGTACGGTTGGACGCTATGGCATATTGTGCGCCCTTGACTCACTGGCATATTTTTTTAAAAGAAATTATCGGTATTTTGGTTTTGCATTTAATATTGTGATTTTCCTAGCAATAACAACAAATGTACAACTCCTATTTTATCACCATGAATTATGTAATATATTTGTAAGATGTCTTCAATGTAAATTCTTAAAATTTTTTCAGTGAAATTGGTTAATTTGTTAGGGTTCCTGAGAGTGTATTTCTAAAATCGCTTTTTTCATTAAATCCAGGGTTACTAAAATGGAGGAGTGGGTTAATCTATAGTCTGGACTACATTAACAGAATTTATTTGTGTAACTGAAATGTAATCCACACTGGAGTGATCGTGGATGAGCTGCATGTCCGGGAAGAAGCAGAGTAAGGTTGTGTATGCTTGTATTGGTAGGAATGCGACTGCGGGACGGGGATGTGGCAGTTAGTCTCGGCACCAGTGACACAGTCTTCCTGCCACTTCACACCCCGAAGACAGTGCTGGAAGGGCACGTACTGTGCAGCCCACTGGAGAGGGATGCATACATGGCATTGCTCTGGTGAGTCTTCTTCTCTTTTATATCTCTCCCAAAGCTGTGCGGCAGACCACTAATACAACCGTTGGGCCGTAGTTGTACCTCAGTAGCTAGGATGTTTGACTCCCACGAATGTGATCTAAGCTCGATTCACAGTTGGACTAAACTGTGCAGCCCAGTGGAGAGGGATGCATACTAGGGCGGGCTGAAAAAAAATTTTTTTTTCGAAGTGCTATAGTGCGGAAAAGTTGCCTCATAGAATAAGAACAAAAACTGCGTAAAGAAATAAAAAATCTGTTGATATATTCCGATCGCGCATCGATGCCAAAGTTCATAAAAAATTGACAAAATTTAATATTTTTGTTTATCTTTCAAATATAAAGTAAACTTTTTTTTCGAACTGCTAAAGTGTGGAAAAGTTTCCTCTTATAATAATAAGAAAAACCGTGTAAATAAATCGGTTGATATCTTCCGGTCCTGCATCGATGACAAATTTTACAGATATAAACAAAATTCAAACTATTTTATGAATTTTTTAATTTCTGTGATTAACACGAGATAGTTTACGGCCTTTTTGTTATGACTGAGTCAAGTAAAATGTAAAAAAAAAAAAAATACTATTAACATCCCAATATTTATTGGGTGTCCAAAATTTAAAAAATGGGAATTTACCAAATATTTCAAGTTTCATTGTGCAGCTCTTTGACCATTCTGTCTGAACACCACGAGGAGGTGGCTGCACATCGAGTTCCCCCCACATCCTACCCAATTTGGTAAGCTGCTAGATATTTAAGAACAATATAATTAGGTAGTAGGGTGGGTAAGCTGTGTAAACTGTTACTATTTGTTCAGTTACCACATTTTCTATGAACCAAATAATAAGGACATGAGGTGGGCATGCAGTGCAGACTGGGACTACTTGCTCAGCCACCAGGTTGTTTAGAATCAAACTATTGAGGATCTACGGTAGGATGCTGTGTAGACTGGTAGTTCTTGTTCAGCCGCCAGGTTATGTAGGAACAAAGTATTGAGGATCTAGCGTGTGCATGCTGTGTAGACTGGTACTACTTGTTCAGCTGCCAGGATATGTAGCAACAAAATAATGAGGATCCAATGTGGACATGTTGTATAGACTGGTACTACTTGTTCAGGTATTAGGTTATGTAGTAACAAAATAATGAGGATCTAGTGTGGGTAATGATGTGTAGACTGGTACTACTTGTTCAGCTGCCAGGTTATGTGGCAACAAAATAATGAGGATCTAGTGTAGGTAATGATATGTAGACTGGTACTACTTGTTCAGCTGCCCGGTTATGTAGTAACAAAATAATGAGGATCTAGTGTGGGTAATGATCTGTAGACTGGTACTACTTGTTCAGCTGCCAGGTTATGTAGGAACAAAATAATTAGGATCTAGTGTGGACATGCTGTGTAGACTGGTACTACTTGTTCAGCTGCCAGGATATGTAGCAACAAAATAATGAGGATCCAATGTGGACATGTTGTATAGACTGGTACTACTTGTTCAGGTATTAGGTTATGTAGTAACAAAATAATGAGGATCTAGTGTGGGTAATGATGTGTAGACTGGTACTACTTGTTCAGCTGCCAGGTTATGTAGCAACAAAATAATGAGGATCTAGTGTGGGTAATGATCTGTAGACTGGTACTACTTGTTCAGCTGCCAGGTTATGTAGGAACAAAATAATGAGGATCTAGTGTGGGTAATGATCTGTAGACTGGTACTACTTGTTCAGCTGCCAGGTTATGTAGGAACAAAATAATGAGGATCTAGTGTGGACATGCTGTGTAGACTGGTACTACTTGTTTAGCTGCCAGGTTATGTAGGAACAAAATAATGAGGATCTAGTGTAGGTAATGATGTGTAGACTGGTACTACTTGTTCAGCTGCCAGGTTATGTAGTAACAAAATAATGAGGATCTAGTGTGGGGAATGATGTGTAGACTGGTACTACTCGTTCAGTTGCCAGGATATGTAGGAACAAAATAATAAGGATCCAGTGTGGACATGCTGTGTAGACTGGTACTACTTGTTCAGGTCTTAGGTTATGTAGGAACGAAATAATGAGGATCTAGTGTAGGTAATGATGTGTAGACTGGTACTACTTGTTCAGCTGCCAGGTTATGTAGTAACAAAATAATGATGATCTAGTTTGGATATGCTGTGTAGACTGGTACTACTTGTTCAGCTGCCAGGTTATGTAGGAACAAAATAATGAGGATCTAGTGTTGGTAATGATGTGTAGACTGGTACTACTTGTTCAGCTGCCAGGTTATGTAGTAACAAAATAATGAGGATCTAGTGTGGGTAATGATGTGTAGACTGGTACTATTTGTTCAGTTGCCAGGATATGTAGGAACAAAATAATTAGGATCCAGTGTGGACATGCTGTGTAGACTGGTACTACTTGTTCAGGTCTTAGGTTATGTAGGAACGAAATAATGAGGATCTAGTGTAGGTAATGAGGTGTAGACTGGTACTACTTATTTAGTTACCAGGTTATCTAAGAACAAAATAATGAGGATATAGCATTGTCGTGCTGTGTAGGCTGGTACTACTTATTTAGGTACCACATTATTTAAGAACAAAATAATGAGGATCAAGTTTTAGTAGTATAAAAATAGTGGTTCTGGCACGTCAGCGTGCAGGCTGTGGTTGTGTGGTTAACTGAATGATGTTACAAGATGGCCGTCGTGACGTCAAATCTTCCATCTTGGATGATATCACGTCCGCCATGTTATTTCGGATTTGAGTTTTGGCCTTTTGGTTTTTTTTCTATTGTCACGTGTTTTACTTCATCAGCTTGTGATGTCACGTTTTTTTCGTCTGTCACTTTTTTTTCTCGCGATCTGTGATGTCATGTTTTCATGGTTGTGAGGTAGGCGGCGCTGGTGTCGCCATTATTAATGACACAGCTGTCTGCTATAGTGCGTTAGTGGTGCTGTTGCTTTTAAGGGCGAAGTTGCTTGTGTTTGCATATGGGGAATTGTCCTTTGATTTTTTTATCTAGTTAAACATTTTTTATTTCACCGGGTGTGGAATTCGATCTTGCAACCTTTGTGTCAGTAATTATGATGTGCATCCTAGTCAACTAAGCTATGGACGCATTAGAACTGCAGATGGTTTTAATGTGGTATACATAAAAATTACATTTTTTAAGTTGATAAATTATCCGTTAATTTAATATGCAAATATAATTTCATAAAATTTTATTTCTTATAGCATAGATGTCTTAATAAAATTTTATAAAAAAATTTTATTTCTTTAATGATTATTACTTTTGCATAGTAGTTACTTAATAGGATTCTAAATAAACGATTCCTTGCAGAATAGATGCCTCAATACAATTGTTACGTAAATATTTTCCTAAAAATAGTTACATCATAAAACATAGTTATTTATAGGTAGGCAAACTAAGTTTAAAAAAATTAATAGATTTTCCCGCAAGCATGCACACATGTAATGTTCTATTATTTCCTATTTCAGTATTTTAAAGCACGGACACAAATTCTGTCAGTTTCTAATCATAGTTACCGATTAATTCCAGCTATTTGATGTTATGTCTATGAGATCAAAAACGAAGACACTTATTTAGACTGAGAAATTATTGAATTGACTAAATATGCGCTGTGTCAGTTTCTAAGCATAGTTGCCGATTATTTTCAAGCTATTGGTCATATGTTTATGAAATTTAAAATGCAATAATATATTAAGTCCTAGAATAAGTTGGTATGGATAAATACGCTCTCTGTAAGTTTTTAAGCATAGTTCTCGGTTATTTCCAAACTATTTGCCATATACTTATGAAAGTCAAAAGGCAAAAAACATATAAAGTACCAGAATAAGTCAATATGACTAAATACATCCTCTGTCAGTTTGTAAGCATACTTCGCGATTATTTACGAACTATTTGACATATGTCTAGGAAATTTAAAATGCAGAAAGATACAGAATAAGTTAATATTACTAGATACACGCTTTGTCAGTTTTTAAGCATAGTTCTCGATTATTTCCAAACTATTAGTGATATGTTTATGTAATTAAAATGGAAAAACATATTATGTCCTAGTAAAAGTTGGTATAACTAAATTCACGCTCTGTCAGTTTTTAAGCATAGTTCTAGATTATTTCCAAACTATTTGCCATATGCCTATGAAATTAAAAATGCAAAAACAAGTTAAGTACCAGAATATGAAAGTATGTCTAAATACATCCTATATCAGTTTGTAAGCATACTTATGGATTATTTACAAACTATTTGACAGATGTATAGGAAATTTAAAATGCAGACACGCTTTTAGATACAGAATAAGTTGATATTACTAGATATATGCTATATCAGTTTTTAAGCATAGTTTTCGATTATTTCCAAACTATTAGTGATATGTTAATGAAATTAAAAAACAAAAACATATCATGTCCTAGAATAAGTTGGTATGACTAAATATTCACTCTGTCAGTATTTAAGCACAGTCCTAAAATATTTCCAAACAATTTGTCATTCGCATATGAAAATCAAAACACAAAAACGTATAAAGTACCAGAATAAGTTAATATGACTAAATACGTCCTCTGTCAGTTTGTAAGCATATTTATCGATTATTTAAAATTATTTGACTAGGAAATTTAAAACGCAGACACTTATTAAGACCGAGAATAAGTTGGTATGACAAAATACGCCCTCTTGTCAGTTTATAAGCACAGTTCTTGATTCTTTTCAAACTATTTGACATATGTCTATGAAATTTAAAATGCAGTCACCTTAACTCCGCAACGAAGTGCACGTCGTCATCAGCAGTCCAGAAGTATTAAAACTATTAATATTTGAAGAATTATCAAAACGGGCAATTGAATCATTTTTAGCGTGACGACTATAAAACAGATCGACATATTTTAACACTTTGAAATGTCTTCACTCACTTCAACTGAATATATCAGCATTTGCATATTTTATTTTATACGATCAGGTGTCTGTCGACGGTGTCATATATATTAAAGATTTTCTGTAAAAAAAAATTACATCTGTTCACTACAACAACAACAACAACAACAAACCACAGACTATTTTTTTCTTCATACGTAGCACGCGTTGGTAAAATGTTTGTGTTTCTGCGTGATGTCTATAGTGAAACACTTTTAAAATTCAAAGTATTGTTTAAAAGGTTTATGTAGCACGTACTACAAACAAACCTGTCTTAATAATAATATGAATACCTAATCGAATTCTGTATTAACACTATCAGCAATGTATTGGGAATCTTCGAATACTCTGCGATGCTGCGTCACCATATGTTTATAAAAAACAATATATTTATTATTTTAGTGTTTCCAGTAGTTGAATTAGAAAATGTATCATGTTCTGCACAAAAAGAATACATATTTGAAAATATGACAAAACTTTCAGATTAGAATATTAGCAAATATTTTTAAATATTGGACGGTATATTAACCAAGCTGTCTTCATTATAACAAAGTCCTAGCTGACGATTTAGCACAAACTGGCTCTTATTTACACATATCGCATGGTGGTAAATTGTTTGTGTTTCTGTGTGGTTTTTCAAAAGTTAGGGTTTTCCCCATTTCTGACAGTGCAGTGTACATTGCATGTAGAGTCTTGGCCGCAAACTAAAAGCAATTCTAAATGAACAAGAAATTTTTGCACATGTGCAAAATATTCAAAACACCTTTAAAATACGACTTACAAATTACAGGCATTAACGACTGGCTTATTTTTTTTTTCTTTTAGTGCATGCTGCTAAATTTTTTATTCTTTGTTGTTTATTTTATACGCTGAGCTTTTCCATGTTTGAGTCTGTGCGGAATAAGTTCTCCCAGTTAAAATTATTGGGATAACTTAGATGAATAAGCAAGCAAAATCATTGTAATGTCATATAAGTTATTTCAATTTACCGCCATCGTAAACAGATACCGTGTAGTTACCTTCAATACTCCAGCCAGACATTTTCGGTGTGGACAGTTGATTTTGCGTTAAAGAGAGATAATTTTTAATAGTGGCCGTGTTGCCGAGGTCTCGGGTCGAATCAAATTCAACTCCGTGGATCTTGTTTACGGAAATCAATATCCGCACTGCAAGTCATTTCACATCTTAAAAGTATTGGAGTTTTCACGTAGTATAATACATACGTCAGGCAGTAATGCGTGGCTAATGAACGCAGCTATATCGTCGATTTCTTAAGCGCCCTCAAGTTTTTTCTGCCTGCCCTGGAGCGCCAGTTGTCGCCTTCACGTAACAGAACATCGCATTCCTTGCGTCTTCGGTGCGGAATTGTAAGTCTGGGAGCCGGTCAGTGCCATTGTATTCGCTGGGAAGCTGTTACGACAAGTAGCTGTAAGTTAATTTATTGCCACACATGTAATGTTTAAATTGCGGAAATGGACGCAAATTGGCAAAGATATCGTAAAACTGAACACTGTTTCCCCGACTCGTTTTATGTTATCCAGTGCTGTTATCTTGATTAATGACAGCTCGCTCATTGTGCCATGGGAGAGGATCACACCGTACACATTAAAGATAAATTTTATAAATTACAACGACGTATGCAATACATTACACAGAATTGTTTGTCCTTAAAGTTACGATAACGAATGTTAATAATAAAAGTAACACGTAAATTCCTGCATATCAAAACTATTTAATAATTTATCACTCGACCTTTAGTGTAAGTCCTAGAGACGGTTATATTTTTATTCACTGATCAGTCATAAGTGTTACACTACTGCACACGTCAAAATAATATCACATTTATGGAGAGAGCAGTAGCTTTAAAGTGGAGTTTTCATGGATCTATAAGCATTGAACCTAACATTTTATTTCCTATAAGTATGACGCAAAGTCAGTTAGATGCATCTCTGAATTGATTTATGTGTCAGTCTGTTATTTTACAGCTATGGCAGTTTGACCAAGTCGATTTATTTTTTAAGAGTTCCAAAAATTTGTCTGTAGTTCTCATTGCTATATTTATTTTTTTAAGGGTACAAAAGCATACAGTCGATGCGGGTGACTTTGTCCTGAGAGGATGACTTGGTACCATAACATTTTTGAATAAAAATTATATTGTATCCGTTTGATGTAATTAATATTCCCTTTCTTTAGGGTACTTACTGTTTGCACAGTTGGTACTGGAGTCTACCAAAACTGCATTTAAATCTATTTGATGTAATTTGTTTTCAAAATGGCCTTTATTTGTTATGGACTAAGTTGCTATCTCATTTATTGGTGTCTTAAAGTGTTGTAGTAGAACATAATAGTTGTATTATTCAAGGAGTTGTTCAATACACATTCTACAACGAGGAATGTTGTTAGTAACTTCCAAAGTGTGTTTACAGTATATATAGTAAGAAAAAATATGTTTTGAGGTTATGTTTCAGCAAGGGTGTCTTTGTACCACATGGAACAAAGTCGCCCTCACTGGTACAAAGACACCTTTACATAACAGGATTTGTCCCATGCAATAGTGTATCAGTTTTAAATTTGTTCTTAGTAGTTTTATTTTATTTTTAGATATATAACATTCTGTGCATGTATTCACAAGATGCCAAACACATATGTTTCACACCCTGGCTCAAGGTCGTACCGGAGATATTCAGATATTGCAACAGGAAAGATGTCGGAGAGGAAAGCTTCAGCACATTATAACATACCAAGGCAGACTATACGAAACAAGATCAAAGGTATACATAGCGACAAAATTGGCGGTAAGAAGGTTTTTTTTTCGATGATGAAGAAAATTAGTTTGTTCAGCAAATTGCACATGTTGCAAATGCTGGCTTCCCAATATCAAAAACTGATTTTCGTTTCATTGTCAAGAGTTACCTGGTCAAGAAAAAGAAAATTGTTAAGTGTTTCAAGAATAACTATCCTGGTCGTGAGTGGTGTAATCTGTTCTTAAAACGCCATGACAAGGAATTGTGCAAACATTTTGCACACAACATCAATGAGAAACGTGCTGCTGTAACATAACCAATTGCAATTGATTTTTTTGATAATCTGGAGAAGGAATTAGATGGAGTTCCAGCTGAAAATTTAAACTTTGACGAGACAGGCATCAACGATGACCCAAGAAAAAAGAAGGTTATCTTTTCGAGAAAAAGTAAACATCCAGGGTTGATTAATTACTCTGTAATGTTTTGCGGTGCTGCTAATGGAGAAGTGCTTCCACCATACATAGTGTATAAGGGAACTCAACCTTTGGTAACATGGACTCAAGGTGGTCCACCTGGAGCACAATATGCTGCCTCGATGAGTGGTTAGTTTGAACAATCCATCTTTGAAAATTGGTTTGACACCATTCTCTACCCAGTGCTGAAAAAGAAAAAATGGACAGAAAGTTATCATTTGGGATAACTTAGCTTCGCACATAAGTTTGATTGTTTTGAAATTATGTGACAAAATTAACACTAAATTAATCTGCCTACCTCCAAACAGCACCCATATACTACAACCTTTAGATGTGTCGTTTTTCAGTTAGTTAAAGAGTCACTGGAGAAAACTTCTTCATTCATGGAAACAAACCAAAGAGGGTTAAAATTTGTTTCTGTAACGAATAAAGTGTTTCCTGAATTGTTGCATAAATTGCTTAAAGCAAATGCCCCGAAAGCATCAGATAATTTACGTGCTGGTTTCCGGAAAACTGGGATCCATTCTGTGGAGCGATAGCAAGTCATTGGTAGTCTCCCTGATTATGGACTTGATGCCCCGAATCTGTCTGCTGGTGTTGGACAAGCTTTTCAAGAATACATTGAACATACCACACAGAATTTCACATCTCCGAAATCTACATCACGAAAGCGACTTCCAGTTGAACCAGGCAAAAGTATTAGCAGCGAGGAAGTGGCACAATGCTTTGAATAATCTGCACCCAAGAAGAAATCCTCAATAACTGTAAAAGAAAAGTGTTCAACAGTACCCTCAGCATCCAAAAGGAAAAGCCACACTCAGGAAATGTCTAGTTCAAATTCTGAAGGTGACTGTGACCTCATATTTGATGATTCAGTTAGTCATGACTCTACTGAAGATGAGTTTGACATCTTCACAGAACAGCCATGCTCACAACAGTTCTCTTAAAAAGCAGAAAAGTAACAAGCCTTCTAACAGTGAACTCTATAATGTAAATGTTTTTGTTGTGGTAGACTATGAGGGGACATTTTGTCCAGGGCTGGTCATAGAGATTTACTTGTTCAAGAAATAACTTCAAGTATCGTGTATGAGAAGGGCAGGTCAAGGGTACTGGAAATGGCCTGAAGGATGAAATCTTTTATGACATTAATGCAGTGATTGATCGTTTGAACAAGTCTTGTGTGAGGCAAGTTTCAAAAAGAGGCCTCGTTTCCATTGAAAACTTTATTTTGTGCCAGCATTGGTCATAGTGACTTGGAAATCCAAAATGAATTTTTGGGTCCTTTTTCATAACAATCTGAGCTTACTAACAATATTTTATGTTTGACTTTTGATGATATTTGCGATTAAAAAGAAAACAAAGTGCTTGTGTAAGTTGTTAAATTAATATCAAAAGTGGTATAAAATCACCTGTTATGGATAATTTTCCAATACAATGCTGTTTAGATGATGTCAACAAACATGGTACAAAGTCATCCAACATCTGTGGGTGACTTTGTACCACAACGTTTAAATTTTTTGTTTTTATCCAAATTTACAGAATGTAAACTTCTGGATTGATAAAGAGAGCCTGTTTAAAGTTCTTTAAAACACATATTTTTCAAAATAGTAAAGACTAATTTGTGCCTGAAAAATAAATTTGAATATGCACTCTTTGGCACAAAGTCACCTGCATTGACTGTAGTTTGATATGTGTTTTTCTCTTATGGCAAAAATATATTGTAAGGTTAGCATATTCGGCACTAAACAAAACACGTGTGACACTGTACATCACAGTTTGGGTGCTATGCGGGTACTAGGAGCTGATTTTTTATTCCTGGTCTTCATCATATCATAAACCAAGTACGTAAAATTATGTAAAATGTAAACACATTAATTCTTAGCTGCTAACTAATATCAATATCTATACTGAGCATTACAATAATAGTTTACTTTGTGACGAGAGATTTAAGTATAAAGGTGGTAAATGTTATACACACCATTATCGCCGTCACAAATAAATCATTTCGAAATATTACCATACATTTTAAAGAGCCGCGTTGACATATTAAAATATCGTTAATTTCTCATCATTTAAGATCTTGCTTGACACAAATATGTCATAGCCCATTCCTTGAACGAATGTACGTTTTTTTGTAAGTTGGAAAATTTTAATTTTTAAAAATTAATTCATGTATGGTATTTTCTTAAAGTTATTCGTTTAATTTCTAGGTAAGTCAATGAAGGAGAAATTACTTGGTAGCGTGCGAAAAGTATCAATGCACAGCCGACCACAAAATAGTATGCAAGCATATAAAATTAAAATAAAACTAACATGTGATTCATTCAATAAGATATGGTCTGGTAGTAAAAAAACCAATGCATGAGATGTTAAATTACACTTAACCATGTAGTAGAATTGAAACAAGTTGGTCAGAAATAAATCAGCAAAGAAATCTACCTTCAAGTTAATAGTGTAATACTATCTTATATTTTTCTCACCCCAGCAAAAATGGCACCATTAAATAGATCACTCATGCATAGCTTGACCATTAATGGTTATTGTCTACTGGCCTGTATGAAAACAATATTATCTGACTAATAAAAAATAACTGTCCTTTAAAGCAGTATACGATTACAAGTTTTGAATTATGTTTATTGCTCATTGAGCCTGTTGAGATTATGTTTAACAAGTAGATCTATACAGAACTAATCAGCCTACTTTCATTTAGAGTATATTTTGATAACAGAAATGTTTGCTCAAGGGCTGTAGGGGGAGGGGTTATCCTAGGGTTTTAGAACTCACACAAAATAATGCCAACGAAAGCAATATGATGAAAAACTCAAAAATTAGAAAACATAATGCAACATTTAAATTTTTTGTATAGTTATTTACTTGCTTAGATAATGTTATGAACATCTCTGGTGATTAAACTTGAAATTTGTTGAACAGCGGTATTTTATATATGAGAAATTTATATGAATTTTTACTGAATGATATAAAATATACCAACATAGATTTTCGCTACTTATTATCACTGCCATCTACTAACCAACTAACTCAGATTATCTCTCAATAATTATAATTCCTAGTCATAGTGTAAAACTGGGTGATTAGAAACATTGGGGTGAACAGAAAGCAATTTCAAAAGTAAATTTTCGGTATGGATACTGTTTTAAAAATGGTATATTTAAGTAGGCAAGTTTAAACAATTTACCTACAAACAGTAGTTTTATTGTAATGATATTACTTTAAAGCAAGAGGTGTAGGTAAGTGAAGAACACATTTCTAAATTCGTTTCTATTCATCCCAGTGTTTCTAACCATTCTGTTTTACGGTACTTATGTTTCCTTATTTTTGTGAGTTCATACAAGTAAGATCCCAGACAGATGAACCAACACTAGCCTGACATGTCACAGTTGCTAGCATGCATAATCAAATACTAAAATAAGTTTCCCAAGTAAGTATCAAAATATACTTAATTATACGAAATAATGTTAAAAATGGTTTTAATAATTTAGCCTGATGGATAAAATACATTATTTTAAGGAAATATTTCTCTAACTAAAGGCACAAAATTTAACACATCTTACAAAGAACACAGTTAACGTCTTATTGTATATACAGTATCTTCATTAAATAACAGTATATAAATCCAAGATGGCGGTGGGTGTTATACCAATCAAATTATATTTTGTCAGAGAAATCACGTGAAGGCTAGTACTAAGGGCTTATATTATACCACAGACGTAAATTTATTTACGAAGCAATTTGCTTTCCTTTAGCCTCCTAGATAGAGTTTCGCTTTCCTTGAACGATTGTTTTCTTCGACGGAAAATAGAGCATTTGGCTGCACTATTGTACAATTCCAGCTTTGTTATGAAAACGCACATGTTTGTGTTTACTCTCGAATGTCTGCTTACATCTATGGTGCATGTGGTATCAGCTGATTATGTATGTAAACACGAACATTGCAGACGTATTTTACAAATATTTGTTGCAGATCAAATGCTCATTCGTGTAGGGCTATATTAACTAAAGATTTCTATACACTGAAAATATTTAGCCATCGATGCAGCAAAAAATTAAACCCAGCAGGAAATGTTTACTTACATAATGTCAAGTTTATGATTTCTAAGAAAGTACCAAAATTATAAAAAGAAAACATTTTAGCGTAAATATTAAAGCTTTTATATTGTTATGAACATAGCAAATTAGTGGAAATGTGTATGACATAATTTGTTAGCCGAGGCAATAAAACTTAACTCACACTGCAAAACTGTATTTTTTGCCATGAACAGCAAATTATAGAACTAATCACAAAGAGTGTTATCAAAGATTGGCTGCTCCAGCTTTACATAACAACAATAATAAAATCACTTGCAATTGTGCTTTTTCCTTGTGGCAACATCACTCCTTTCTGCCACTCTAGACCTCCCTGCCTACACACTTCCTGAAACCCCCCACCCCATATAGTTTCCAAGTCCTGCAAAACATTCCACTTCCTCGCAAACATAGAGCTTCATTATCCTCCACACCATTAAAATCTTGTCACTGATGTTTCCTCTCCCTCTACACTGTCCCTTAATGAGGTGACAATGTAACCCTCTCCCTACATTCTTAACTGTATATCCTGACCTGTCTTTCGACCCTCCGCTTGTCTTTCGATGCACTCCATCCTTTATTACAGGTGGCCTACAACTACCTTCCTTCTATCCACCCTGCACCTTTCTTCTCCACCTGCCCTTCTTTATACTTCACCAGTTCCTGCACCTTTAATTTCAATGTATGAATCCCCACTCTGTGGCCACATGTCCCAGCATTGAAACCGAAACATTGTACTGTGTTTATAGCTTTTTTAAAATCAGTGACACATATGAGATAACATACAAACATGAAACAACAAATATTATACAATGTAGGTTGTTACAAACAATTCTACTCAGGAGCAAATTTATCAGTACAAGATGGCAGTTAAATAAATTAAAAATACAATATAAATTAAATACTGGACTATGATTTCCATGTAGGTACTGCAGTTGCACTGTTAACACTGGTGATCACTGTCACATAGGCTTACAGACACATAATCTACAAAATATTCTTGAATGAGCGATCTTTTGGCCCTATGTAGGGTTCAAGACAGGTATGAAATAACAATGCGTTAAAATATGAAATGTTGTTTCAGCTTATTAAGTATAATGTTAGTAGATAGGAAATGTATGTCCGGGAACAGGGGGTTGGGGGTGGGAAGCGGGGGAGCTGCGGCGGCCATCTTGGATGACGTCACCGCCGCCATCTTGGATTGCATAACTTCCGGTCGCCATATTGAATTGCATCACCTGCCTTTGATGATGTCACTTAATTATCTAGAATTTTCTACTCTGTCATTCCATGGCTCCCCATTCTAATCCCCCTGCTCTGGCTCTCCCTCCTTCTGCTCTGTCATTCCATCTGCTCCCCATTCCAATCCCCGGCATGACTCTCTAGCTCTGTCATTCCATCTGCTCCCCATTCCAATCCCCTGCATGATTCTCTTGCTTTGTCATTCCATCTGGTCCCCATTCCAATCCCCTGCATGATTCTCTTGCTCTGTCATTCCATCTTCTCCCTATTCCAATTCCCTGCACGATTATCTTGCTCTGTCATTCCGTCTGCTCTCCATTCCAATCCTCTGCATGATTCTCTTGCTCCGTCATTCCATCTGGTCCCCATTCCAATCCCCTGCATGATTCTCTTGCTCTGTCATTCCATCTGCTCCCCATTCCAATTCCCCTGCTCTGGCTCCCCCCTCCTGATGAATCGACCATGGCCAGCCATGAATTTTCTACTCATTCTCTGTCATTCCATGGCTCCCCAGACCAACTCCCTTCCTCTGGATCCCCTCGAATTTTCTACTCGTGCTCTATCATTCCATCTTCTCAGCTCATGCTCTGTCATTCCATCTGGTCCCCAGACCAACACCCCTACTCCCGAAGAATCGGCCATGGCCTGTTGACTCCCCAAACCAACACCCATCCATTTGTCGTTCTAGAATTTTCTACTCATGTTCTGTCATTCCTTGGCTCCCCAGACTAATCCCCCTTCCCGTATTCTAGAATTTCATACTCATGCTTTGTCATTCAATCTGGTCCCCACCCCTATGTGATTCTCTTGCTCTATCTGGTACACATCATAATCCTCTCTCTATCTCTCTCTGCTGCAGGGGAGGTCCCCAGACAAGTCCCTCCACTCTGGCTCCCCTCCTCCTGCTCTGTAGATTCAGTCACCCCTGACGACTCTGGGTTGGTAGGCAAGCACTGAGATACTACAAATTGCGAGAGTCCAAGACAGAGCTATGACATTTATAATTATTTTATTTTTTAAAACCTTGTAATAATGTGCTATGTAAATATTGATTGCATGTACATGGAGACTGCGAGAGCCCAAGACAGAGCTATGACATTCATAATTATTTCAGTTTTTTAAACCTTTTGTAATAGTGTGCTATGTAAATATTGATTGCGTGTACATGGACTGTTGCATCTCATGCTCTTTAAGAAAAGTTATGACAGGCATATGAAATAACATCTCACAAACACACGAGCTTAAATCAATCCAATTTATTAAAAACGAAATAATTATTTACAATATATATTAAAAAACATTATATTTCTGAAAGTAGCTGGGCAGGTCCTCGCCCTACCAATGTCTTGAGGTGGACGAGGACTTCCTCCTGGAAGCGAGCGGTTGTAGTGTGCCGGATCTCCGCCATGGTGTGTTGGGCCTGCAGTTGGAGCCGCAGGTCAAGGGTACCTCCTGCTGACCCCGAACCTGGGCCTGCAGCGCAGCGTTCTCTCGCCTTACCTCCTCCCCTACATCGCCACCCTCTTCCTCATCTTCTTCACTGTCGGAGAAGGCACCAATGTCATCCTCATCACTGTTGTCCTGCTCCTCCACCTCGTGCACCATTGGTGCCACTGCCAACATAGGCCGCACTGGAGGCGAACCTATGTGAATTCTCTTCAAAGCAGGCCCAGAGGAGTTGGCAGGTCTTCTTCCTGGCCCAAAAACACCAACAGATTCCACCTTGCTGGAGACATTAGCATCCTGCTGCAGCACGAGAATCAGCGGTGATGGTGACAGTAGTGTTGGAGCTGATGCCTGACAAGCAGACACCCCAGCCACAACAGCGTCATACACCTCGTCCAGAGCACAGTCATCGTCGCTGTCGCACACATAAATTTTGCTCGACATGTTAACGTAGACTGAAGTCACAAGAGCTTCTCGCTGTACACATCCCCTCCCCTCCAGCCAAGACCACACTACCCCCTCCCTTCATCTGGTCACAATCTGCGTCACCAGTCTTACGGTTGTCCCAGGTGCCACCAAGTCGGCTAGTTAATGGGATGGTCTCAACCTGCATGCTAGCTACTACTTAGAGCGGTGGAGCATGAGTCAGTGGGGAAGGATCCACATGTCGCCGAGCTTAATGACTTAAGCCATTAGACCGTTGGACAGACCGCTCCTCGCGAAGGTGAGATGACGAAACTGCACGACTTACCCCAATCACCTTATCGCCTCGAGTTTCAACTTGTTCAAAGCTTGTCATCACTGGATGCTCTTCAGGTACCCTCAGTACAGCAGTTCGTACCATTTCCAATAAAAGGAAATTTGCTAGTAAATAATACATTTATTTATTCCTTCAAACATTAAGTATTCGCATTATTTATACGTAATGTCCAAATTATGAACCGAAAAGTCGTGGAGAGTGTCAAGTTTATTTGCTTTGGTGGGGCATAGTCATTTTAATTTATGTGCAGTACCAGTCAAAAGTATTTAGTCGTTATCATGTTCTGTTTATCAACTGGCATAAGAGCATTTATAATAAAGTATTATATGAACATGTGCATATGTAATATTCAACCAGCTAATTAATTACAGTACCAATTAAAAATATGTATGTTTACACGTGTCGGAGCCTTCCCTCACACCTACCATATGCATATTACTATGCAGACAGTTCCCCAGGGTTGGGTCTGGGCAATACAATATGCTGATAAAACTTTTTCAAGCATTGTCAGCATATTATACAGGTGGTTTAGAGGCCGAAACAGGAAAACTTTCCTCTTGGAATTGGTTCCCTAACATCAAAGCGGACATGGAACACACAGAAAGATGACAGCAAAAGAAGAAGAGTAAAGGTAGATAGAGGAAAAGAGAAGAAATAAAGTAATAGAATGAAATGTGAGTACAATAATATCGTCAATTATTGCAGTGTGAATAGCCACCAACTCCGATGCATGAAATCGTAAATGCAAAATAGTGAATGTTGGCCTATTTTCTAGACAATGAAGTAATCTTCTTTCACGATGTCAGAACTCTCACAGCGTACCCTCACCTCTCACCACCCAGCAAGCAGCCGAAACTGACTTCCCTGGAATGATCGCCTAGATCATTGGGCACTGAGCACAAGGTCCTTGCATCTTCAAGCCATCTTCTCAGTGTTGAAGTTCATTGATGATGGTGTTGAAGCTCATCGCTAAAAAAAATATTGACGTAGTGCTGAAAAACATGTAAACTACTAGTAAAATAAAAAAACACACATCTTGACTAAAGCATGATGATTCTTAGCTGACTCTATAACCATATGGTACGGTGTGAAGACCATCTTCACAAATCTGTCGCTTGTCGTCCATCCACGTGAGTGCCAGTTTATCGGTGCATTGCATATATATTTCATGATGGTATGATCTGATGTTGTTGACAGTTACTCGCATCACTTGCTGTTCCATCAGTATACGCTTATAGTCCTCGAAAGACATTTTATTTTTGACGACACATTTTTGGATTCCTTTGTCCTCTTAATTTCTTTGCTGGAACACTTGTACGTATACAGTTTGGCTCTCAGCCCAACAAACTCGGTCATGTCGTCTCGACCACACTCATCCTTGAACTTGCCAATCACCTTTTTGTTGGCAGGTGAATAGCAAGGAAGGGTGGATGGATATCAGCTCATTTCAAATTCGGACATGAATGCTGGGTCTGAGAGCAGATCTTGGCAGAAATCGTTGATTTCAATCTGTTACACAAAGGAATCCATGTCCATGTATGCCAGCTCTTGCCTACCGGCATACCTCGGTTTCATCACATCATAATGAAACCAGTACATCAATGTTTTCGAGAGATCGAGTACTGAAAATCTCTCATAAATTGGTTTATCAATCAGTATATTTTCATGTTCCATCTTGATGAGAGAAAGAGTTTCGTCGTAGATGGTTCGACACTTGAACTTAGGCTTGGAAATTAATTTCTTGACATACTTCTCAGCACATACAAGTTCCATTCGTTGCCTTTTTCTCTTGTTCTCCATCAATTTTCCGAACGTGGTGTCGTAAATCAACTTAAAAAAGTCCTTTTCAAATTCATTTGCAGCCATCTTGCATTTCTCCGTATTCAAATCTATGCAAGGTTTCAGCCACGACATTTGGTTGAATTGCAGTACTCGATGCACCTTCTTCAGCACCAACCCAGGACTAATGGCCTGTTTCAAATTAACGTAGTGAATAACATAATTAGTTTTGCTGTGAAGGGTAGTCATGAGCTTGGTTTGTTTGGACCCGGGAGGGCGCTCATTCACCGGCATGAATGGCAGGTCCTTGTGATCTTCGTGGATTGATGATGGATATTCCACATCTACCTCCAATATGTAGCCCACATCACTATCATCAGACACAGGCATGACATCCACATCAGTGTCTGACCATCTAAAGTTGGAATGTGGTAAGGGCAAAGACATGGCCCAGCCATAGAAGTTGTTGGCATCTACATATTGGAGGTAGGCCGGTGACTTGCTGGAATCATGTGTGGCGGAAAATTCTTTATTGTTGGTCACACAGTGTCTCTTGACACACTGAGCTACCTCTCCCCGGATGCCTGCCTCAATGATCAACTCGAGCTCCACTCTAGTGTTCTTGAGAATAGCATCGAAGGAGAAACCGAGGGCGCTGATGTATCTGACACAGTCAAGACCATAGGTCTTCAAACACAGTCCCCGGAAATCCTCAAAAACGTCGCACAGAAGTAGGACATCGGTCTTGAGGTAGATGTTGCTGTATTGTCCTAGAGTCTCACAGTTAAATTTCTTCCAGACATTCTGGGCATGATGGTAATCACAGGCTGTGATGTTACTGCCGGTTAAACGATTGTAGAAAGCCTCTTGAGGTGGTAGTTGTGACTCCTCGAGTTTCCCCCACGAATCGATATAGTCGTAGGGAAACACTCCCTTCCTCGTCACCAATTCGAGCTCATCTTGATTGAAGAATATTGCAGTGTCTTTGAATTCTGAAGATGGCAGGATCTTTACTAGTGCTGCGAGGCTGGCAGACATAAATCTAAATGTATCGATGAATTGTAGTGTAAATTTGTCATCCAAACATTTACTGAAGGTTATTAATTTCTCCTTCATGTGCGGGAATATAAATATGTCACGGGCATCATAACTTAACTGTTAGACGATGAAGTTTTCGTCATATGTTAGGTTATGGAAAAGAACTGGCAATCTCTTGGGACGACGACGAAGCTTATTGCAGTTTTTGCAGGCTGGTCCAATGTAGTTTCCGGTCAGGTGATCGTTATCGTGGACTTTGTTATTTTTGGCAGTGAAGACTCCAGAGCAGTAGCAGTAGGTGGTGGCAAGAACGTAGGAAGTCTTCTTAGGAGGTGTCAGTTGTCTCATTGGTTCAGACACGCTATAAATGTCTTTCACCAGGTTGCCGATTCTCACAATATCATCCATGAAATGTTGTGCTGCATTTTGTCCTTGATAAATAATAGGCTCTCTTTCCAGGCTTGATGTTTTGGCTGTAGGAATTAAACTATCATCTACCTTTATGTAGATTCCGTAGCTGTATGGTTCGTGCTTCTGGTAGTTGTATGTGGAGGAAGTATCATGGTTTGGTAGGCACGTCTGCACAGGCACCAGCATAGCCTCAAAGTCTGCATAGACGACTATTGGCTTTTTATCACTATTCTGGTAGTTTGCGAACTTGAGCACAGGAGGTTCGCCATCCTTTTCTGGCTGAGGCATCTCTGCTCTCACTGGTGCATACTCGTTACAATAGCTCCTGTGCTCAGCCAATATCTCTTCGCCTGTCAGACCAGTTACATGTGGAATGTCCTGGTACCACTTCAGACATCTCTTGCAGATATGTATCTTCTCTGTATGTGCCGTAATTTGAGGCTGTACAAGGCGTGAAAAGTTCTCGATGTATGTGTAATGAGAGTTCTTATCTTCTGTCATCACCATTAATAAATCAAAGTGTTGGTTCTGTTCTTCTTTGGCGACTCTGATTGGAACCACCTTTTCATCTTCGTCGAGAGCGTAGATGTTTACACTGACCCCTGGATTCTTCCTCTCGAACATAGCAATCTGCCTCAGGGGTGTGGGGAATTCGAGCCCATCAAAATTAGATTTTGACTTCAAGTCAGCATATCGCTGGTTCACACGTTCCGGGTGTTCTCCTTCGACGAATCTTGCTAATATCGACCACATAAAACATTTGTTGTCCTTGTTCTGAGGGTTAATAATTGCTTCTCTAGCCTTAATGTTAGCTGGTAGATCTATGTAACTGGATGCTCTCAGTGGCTCAAGTTTATTGATTCTCAGCTGGAATCTTTTAACTGAGGTAAGGGTCCAGCCACTTCCCTTTTCCTGATAATCTTTCTCCTCCTGGCATATTTTGGCAAAGCTAGTCTCCATGGCATTTTCAATATCGCTTGTATTGTAGAGTGGCAAATTCTTGGTTTTGAATGCTCGCTGATCGCTCTCTTCATCATGAGGCTCGGGCTTACTAAATACACATTCCAAAAAGAGGTTAAATTTAATTGCTCCTTGCTCTCCTATTTCAGCTTCAAGTTGGCCGATGATGTTGTCTTTCATTTCCTCTAGGTAGCTGCAGATGTTTGTTGCCTCACTGGATGTATTTTCTGCCACATATGTTTTCATTATGCCTTTGAAGGCAGTTTCAGCTTGCACGAAACCAAACTCATTGGCTACACCAGCCCCGACGACTAATCGTCTGCGGGAACTGCTACCAGCAAAAACCAGACGAGCAGGAATGGTATGGCTGGAGGCAGCAACAAGCTGACACTTTGCTGGAGGTGGTGCAGGTCCATTACATTTAGCAATGTGTGCTTTCAGCTTATCTGCTCTGGAAAACTGACGATCACACTTGCTGCAGTCTAGTGTCTTGCAGTCCGGGTTAATCCAGCAGCCAGTCTCGTGATGTCTTGCATGGAAGGTCTGAGCGAAATTCTTATTACAAAATTTGCATCTTGATGTTGTAGCCTATTTCACATCACCTGTGCATACTTCTATATGCTTATCTAATTTATCAGTACGAACAAATGACTTTCCGCACTTGTGACAAATGTAATTTGGTTCCCTGAAGGGGTTAAGACTGCAGTGGCTTCGTGGCGTAAACCGTTACTGCGCTTGTTAAACACTCTATCACAAAATCCACACTGCAATATAGGAGGTGGTATTGCACTCACCAGAGATGAAGATGTAGAAGGAAGTGAAGAGATGGAAGAAGAAGAAGATTCGACGTTGAAAACCTTGCTGTTCATGGTTATGTTTTGAAAAAAAAAAAAATAACCGATGGCGAGAGATCTCAGACGATGTGTAGCCAACAAGCAGCGAACAAAGACTGAGGATGATTCAGGTCACGCAATGTCTCTTATAGCCTCGGTAGGAAGTGGTGACGAGCAAGTTCAGTCTCGTCAAGTTTCGTATCGTCACAGAGCACAGTCGTGGTGGCCGAGTTTCTGCGACAACGAGTCATGTTTCGTGTCGTCATCCAGTCGTGTCGTCATCCAGGCTCGGCTCGCGCGCGCAATGACTCGTCCGACAGGTTCATGCGCGTACTCGGAGCTGGAGCCACAGGGTCGCGACTGCAGCTGCGCGAGCATCGTCATTCTCCTTCAGCCCCACGCTTCCTCGAGCAGGAAAGATGTTTCTCGTAGCTAAACCCTACTCGACACGAAAATTCTGCTACCGAAATACTTTTCGTTGATTACAAGTAGTAGTATGTTGTAGATTCTAGTACACACTCGTAATTGTAATAATTTCAAGACATTTACAAATAATAGTATTTGATTCACTCGTAACTTTTTTTTGGCCGATTACAAGTAGTAGTATGTTGCAGATTTTAGTACACACTCGTAATTTTAATACTTTCGAGACATTTACAAATAGTACTATTTGGCCGATTACAAGTCTTAGTAGTAGTAAGTTGTAAATTCTAGTACACACTTGTAATTTTAATACTTTCGAGACAAATAATTTGTAGTATTTGGTACATTCATAACTTTATGAGAAATGAGGGATTTATTTTGTTCGGCATGCTAACATTGAAATAATATACTTCCATATTCGTCATTGTACCAAGTTTAAACTCATCCTAAAAGCAGTATTAAATGACAACACTTTTATACATCAGAAATATTAACCTTATTTTTGAATCGTTAAACCTCATTTTCTGTATGGTACATTGACGTAAGCAGTCAGTTTTGAATTGTTAAACTATTTTTGCCAGCAGTATTTCCTCGTAGTCTTAAACTTTTTTTTTCTGTGTTGACTACATTATTTTTTTTGTGACATTTGAAATGAAAAATATTTTTATTTTCACAAAACACTTTTATTTGACACAAAAAATCATATTTACAATTTCAGCTCTCCTGCTCAATCATACATTTTTCTTTTGCAATGAGTCAAATACTTTTCCCAATATTGTGAAAGCTTGTGTTACACAGTCAACAAAAGCAGCGGGATATTTTGCTGATCGGGCTGCATCATCTGCCAAATCAGGTGGAGATGAACTGCATTTTCTCTTGTTTGAAGGACCAGCTTCAGATGTCTTGCGTTTCTTCCGACTGGAGACATCATCTTGAGTGATGACTGCAGGAACTGTAGTACTCTGCAACTGGACCGTAGTGCAGTCTGGCGCATGCAGCGAAATCTTGTCACAGTGGTTGACTGCAAAGACGATCGCGTCTGTCTCGGAGCAGGGCAGCTTCGTCTCTTCACGCATGTAGAAGACAGCACACTGTCCATATGTTGTACAGTCTATAATCTGTTGACATGGCTCAATAGATGCAGGTTCATGAGCTGACAAACTGTGATATACACCATCACATTCTTCACTGTATGTACGCAACAGTCCATGTGACCAGTAGGAATACGTTAATTTGCTTAGGCCAGGCACCACACTCACGTAATGATTAGCTGGACGGAAGGTCTCCATGTTGATGTGCCGGCGGTCCACTGCAAACTGTAAGCTGCTCGGACCTCTCATCATGTAGACTGGTTGTGATGACGTCACCTCAGGATCTCTGCAAGTTGTGACAGGATGCGAGCAATGACATCACTGGAGGCTTCCAGACATTTACATTTGCTGCGACAAATAATTTCTCCTTCCACAGTAGCACATTCAGGATCGGGTTCCTCCTGCTTCATGACTGCACACAAATTAAAGTTTTTATATCAGTTTATATAGTTTGTCAGAAAGATGTTGCCAAATACACTTCACACGTTAACGGCGAGCACATTGTGTTCCAAGTTGTCTTGCCTCGGTTCATGATGGTGGTATGAAGTTCTCCATTGCAGTATGCTGTCCATCGAATTACTTCACCGCCAGGTCGGCGTAGCTCATAGCTGATACACTGACCAAACCATTTTTGTTGCAGCTGTTCTTCATTTGCTTGAGTGATGAGCGAACTTGTAGATACAGGCAGTTTGGTATCTAGGAGTAAGTGATGGACGGCACATGTTTCAAAATTGCAAGGCACTGGAATTAATTACATATGATCTTCGTTACACAGTATCCAGTGTTCGATTCTGTTACAGGCTTCCACTTGTTCGACGAGTCCGGATGGCTTGAAACTTACTGTGCGTTGTCCATCTTCAACACGTACTGTCAGTGCAGGTGGTCTGAAACTCACTTTGCGGTAGCCGATGGTCACATCCACATACTTGCCGCTGTTTGCTGGATTGAATAACATAGACATGACAGGAGAGCTGTTGTTTTCACGGATGCTGACGCACGACTGAACAGTTCTCACTCAATCTTGTCCAGCGAAAAGATGATAATGCGAAGAATCTAGCCATTCCCTATCGGCTTTGTTCCACCATACGTCACGTATACTGCTGGAGACTCATTGAGATTCTTCATTTCATCCTCTCTGATGAGCTGCACGTACCTCTTTGGAAGATGAGTTTTGAATTCTCCATTTAATATGCAGGTGATGCTCTTTACATAAGTTGTGTTGACTAGCTGGAATTTGGTTGCGTGGTACTTTTTGCCGACTTCCACATCCTGGAGCTTCTTGTACTGCACACCCTGGTTCAACTTCTCGATGAGTGCAAACATGGTGACTGGTGACGAGTAACTGATGTAACCGAACTCTCTAACCCTCTCTTTATACGGACGGAACTTTGACGTCATCGTGCGCCTCGAAACACCAGTTTCGTATCGCCAACGCATTCTGGCGAGGGCGGGTCCAGCCCTGCTTGCATGCGTCGCAGGAGTGGGCAGTCTTCAACATTTGCAGAGACGGACATCCATACGTAGTTTGAACATCGATAATTTTTATTTTTTCATTGCAGTAAATGCTCAACCAGCGCTTCTGTTCTGGACCAGCAACAAACACAACGTCATCATTCAGTATTTCGCAGAACACATTATTAATATCTTCATAATCTTCGTCTCCATCTTCCCAGTGCAGGCAGTGGAAATATTTTGTAAGCCATCTGTTTGTCCTTTCACTTCTTATGTCGAGCATGTAGTGTGAAAACGGAGGTCTGAATTTGCAGCATTTTGTACTGCCAACATAGTAGGCGATGCAAATTTCCTTAACGATGAATCCCACTGGAGATGTGAAGCCCTGTACGTTTGCGAACATGTCGCTAGCAAAGCAAGAACTGAACTGAGCTTATGTCAGTATTTTTACCACTTTATCTCGTGTGTTGTACGTTGCCAGGCGGTCGTGAATTATGAGAGCGTAGGCTTGCGTGTTGGCCGGTATGTTCTCTGCAGCAGTCATTTCAATTCGACAGTGTATTACACCTGTGTTTATACAATCGTCTTGGTTGCTCACGTCAAACACTAGAAGCGGTGCACTGTTCATAAAATCATCTGGTTCGAGTGTGGTCCATGCTTCATGTCCGTAATATGATTGTGGGAAATCTGCAAACATTTGATATGCCAGCATGAATGAACAACTAGTGAAATTTGTGTTTAGGTCGACATATGGAAAACTTTCAGAGTTCAAAAACAATTTCGCATTCTTTATTTTGATGTGATCTAACTGTGAGCGGTCTGCATTTATTGTATTCTGTCTTCCTGTCTGGAATGCAAGAATTATGTATCATGGTTTTTCAGTTGCAAAACTTGATTAAACATTCCAGTTTACATTTTGAGTTTTTGTAAGGCTCGGGTATGTTTCCAAACTCCACGAGCGGAAAGCCACATCGATACTCTTTCCTTTCTCGACAAACTTTAGCAGTTTGATTCTCTCTTCCATTTTTATCTGGACGTGTGGTAGCCTCCACTCTATCGATTTTAACGAGAGAGTCACTGCCTCTGGATTTTCTGCAGTGTCTAGCAAAGCATTAGTTTGCGTGTTGGCTAAAAGTATGACCCACTCTTGTTTCGAATTGACAATTATATGCTTGTATTCTTCGGCGAATCCCAGCAATGAGGAAAGACGTACATATATTTCAAATCTTCCACCTTCATACACAGGCACTTTATAATCAAGTTTGATTCCCCATCCAGCCATTTTGGCTGCAGCTAGTTGGTTGTGTGTTAGAGATAAATAGTTCTTCATGGTTGTTGTAATACCCACGTCTCTCGTTTGGTCGACCTCGACTCCATTCAGTTCATATGATTATTTTTTAGCCATGTGAAGCACTCTATTTCAAATTATTTTGCTTGTTGCAGGTATGGTATTTCCAGCCTTTGTTAATGTGCCCTTGAATCTCAAGTACGAATTGCATGGCAGCGTATATATGTCCTGATTTTGCACAGGTATTCGAACCTCGGACGACAGCAGATATGGTCCTGGTATATATGGAAAATATGCGTGAAACTCAGTTCTTGTGATGGAATCCTCATAACTTACGGGCTCGGCTACGTTCAGTATTTCTGTTTCCATTTTTGTCAACATTAAAGCCTAGTATCTTCAAGAACACAACATTTTTATGTGTTAACACACTGGTGGCTTGTGTCGTACTGACTATTGGCTTGGTGCGAGCACTTGCTTTTATATTGTTTATAAAGCATAGACCCATCTTTCCTGAGATGTAGACGTAATGTTATTTCTTCTTCTCTGAAATTAATAAGTTAATCTTCTTGATCGACAATGCGGACGATAATTTCCTGCACCTTCTTTGCTACGATCGGCATGTAAATAAGAGATTTTGGAAGATTCGACCAGCTTGAAACCCGGTGGAACTGTCGCTGCAAACTCGTGAAGTGTAATGTTTGGTTTACCATTAAGATATGAGTCTGTTACCAGATTGCAGTTCACTCTTATTACATTCACTGGCAAATTATTTACATGACAGGTGCAATCTACTGCTCTTATACATCCTGTGTTCGAACCCTAGCATTGAAGCTAGTGTATCATTCTCGGTAAAATCTATATCTTCGCTGCATATGATCTCACTTTTGAGTTTGGGAACCACACATACGTTAGAAACGCACAACTTAGAACTGCCATATAATAGAATACACAACCAAAACCACATAAATTAGAAATTTCACATGTTAGAACAATCACACGGTAGAAACACATAATATAGAACAAACATTTGTTAGAAACACAGATGACAGAAACGTATTATGTAAGAAACACAGATGTTAGAACACCCTTACAGTAGAATCAAATATGTTAGATCAAATATATGGCAGAAACACACAACTTAGAACCACATATTTTAGAACCACATACTTTAGAAACGTTGTACAACAGAATTTCACATGTTAGAACCGATATACAGCAGAAACACTTATGTTAGAACAAACGTACGACAGAAACACACAACTTAGAACCACGTATCTTAGAACAATGTACGTTAGAAACGTCGCACAACAGAAATTCACATCTTAGAACTGTTAAACAACAGAATCAGAGATGTTAGAACAGACGTATGACAGAAACACACAACTTAGAACCACATATTAAAGAACAATGTATGTTAGAAGCGTATTACAACAGAATCTTACATGTTAGAACCAATATACACCCGAACCACGGATGAGAGAACAAACACATGACAGAAACACACAACTTAGAACCACGTATCTTAGAACAATGTACGTTAGAAACGTCGCACAACAGAAATTCACATCTTAGAACTGTTAAACAAAAGAATCAGAGATGTTAGAACAGACGTATGACAGAAACACACAACTTAGAACCACATATTAAAGAACAATGTATGTTAGAAACGTATTACAACAGAATCTTACATGTTAGAACCAATATACACCCGAACCACTGATGAGAGAACAAACACATGACAGAAACACACAACTTAGAACCACGTATTGCAGAACAATATACGTTAGAAACGTTTTACAGTAGAAAATCACATTTTAGAACTATTAAACAAGAGAATCAGAGATGTTAGAACAAATGCATGACAGAAACACACAACTTAGAACCACAGAAAATATACATGTTCAAGAGATGAGAAATATTTGTGAGATACAATCATTCTGAACTGACTGTATCATTTTCGACGACACTGCCATCTAGTTGTTTTGCGAGCAGTGTGTATGTGTTGTTTAAGGCGTATTGTGTAGATAGCGCCAGATTTAGTATTTTTGCGCCACAATGTAGACAACCTGCAGTGCTCTTTCTCCTCATCATCGAAATATTACGTGACAATCCACGCGTTTCTTTCTTTAACCAGAACGTGGGCGTGTAACAAACTTAGGCCCTATACAGTGCTGTCAACCCTCAGATTCTTCCGTGACACCATTGTACAACTGGACGCTTAGTTAATAAAAAGTATGTTGTTTCCTTTTATTTTCTAGTTATTTGATGAACTATGTTGTCCGCAACTCAGTCAATCTCTTTGAAGTACCTGCGACTTAAACTACATGCTTCAATAAAGAGGATGCTGTTTTTGTTTGCGATCTCCTCAATTTTGGATTTTGACAATTTAGTTATTATTTATAAATAACTTTTTGTATATCTCGTTGCTATGACTCCAGTTTGTTTTGTGATAATGTTCTGAAGCTAGTATTAACTCGTACATTTCCAGAAGAAAAAAATAATCGCTTCCCAACATAAAAGTGGGATCAGCCGTCCAATTCTTTCTATAGCTTAATTATTTCAACATACACAATTTTAGAAATTTTTTTTTTATTCGAATGCCACTTTCTTTGCTCTAAACGTGACTGTCCCATAAACAAAAACCTTCATATTAAAATTTTACATACCTGCGACCGCAACGCCTCTAGGGTGGCATTACATTGATATTAGCTAGGAATGTGTTTTACGGAGAACATTTCTTGTCTCGCATATTTTTGTCTTACCACATATTTAAATAGACTCCTAAGAAATTCCTTGTAACATGGCTATTTCAATACTTCACCATAGCTCGCAGATCAATTGCTAGCCATACAAATTTTGGAAAGTGACTTGCACAATTTTATGCCAACATTTATTAAGACCTGAACTATTCAATATTCAGCTGGAGTTTAAGTGTGCATTATCAATATCGTTAAAAATTCGTTATTAAAGTATATATTACATTTTTGGCTGCTTTTTTCCCTGTTTTAATGCAAAACTCATTTAAGATATTCTATATGTAGTACCTACCAATCATGTTGTATTTATATATTGGCTTCCATTTGTATTATTTATTATATGAAGGTTTCACTTTTGCTGTTGACATATATAGTTTGAGCGCTTTATAAGTTGAAATTTTATGTATCCCAGACAAATTTCATGACGTAGGCCTATCAAAAATACCTCAAGAATAGCGTGCACGTCTGTCCGTGCGACAGGTTTAAGATGATTTTTATGAGGGCGAAGGATGCGGAGGGGTAAGTGGCATGCTGACTTGTGCAGTATTTTATTTGCTGCTGAGATAACAAGCTAGTGATAGGCCAAATGAAACGCCCACGGAAACTCACTACGTGGTGATCTTAATAGTTTAACGTAAACGGAGCGTTAATCAGTAAGATTGATAGTAGTAATATTGATGTTTGATTTTAAACACATGAAGAAATTTATTGTGCAAGTTACATTATAATTACCATTTTATTTAAGTTCATAATAAACTTCCTTTTACAAATTACAATTTGAAAAATCCCAAATACCACACACAAGGTTACAAAAATTGACCTATACACAATTCTGATTTCATGTAATTAATATCTATTTTCTTGTTCGGACCATATGTCACTGGTCATGTCTTTATTCTGAAATCTTTGAATCGATGTTACAATCGTGGTTTTAATGTTTCACACTGAAGAAGTCATTATTAATCTGTTTTCTATTTTGCAAATAATACTTGAGAGGCCAATAGAATGTAAAAAAAACATTCATAAATATTTGCAGAAATTAATACTTGCGTTATGATTGAATACTTTAAACACTGGGATAATTGCAATTTACAAAGTTGCACTCTTCCTGTCCACAACCACCAGTAATAAGAATACAAGAGAAATAGATAAAACTTAATTATATATTGATTCGTGTTGACAAAGAGATAATGTGTGGAAATTATAACATATTAAAATTGATTTCAATTGAATTGTATGCGTGTCGTTGTACACTTCAGTATTATTTGTGATGTCATGTATGTTGTTACCACTGACTTTTTTTCGCATGTGGGTTCTGTTTCGTTTTTGCCTCTGTAATTGTGAAACGCTTAGTTTCGACAAGTGTCAAAAAGTTGCAAATATATACCGTGCAGTAAATTCCATCATAGTAAATATTTTTTTATTGTTATAAGTAGTGTGATCTGTCTATTGTAATATTAAACGACTATTCCTTAATTGCGCCTTAAATAAATGATACATTTATAAACCATTCTGAAAGAAAACTGTATTCCTTTAATTCATGACGCACCTTAAATACATGCGGTAATTAAATAGTTTTTTCAAGGAAAGAATAATAATATACTATTGAATATCGTAAAAAAATTACATATTAGTTTTGCAGCAACTGTTGTAAGGCATAAAAAATAAATTTAATTATTAAATTTGATTATCTTGTTAGCTTAAAGTCAGAGGAATGTTGATTCATGCTCCGTTTCTAAACCTAGTTTTCGAAAACCATACAGACATGCAAATTTCGCGTTATCTTTTGGCAGCAGATTAGACTTCAGACTGCTGAAGGTCATTACACCTCTCCCGTTGGCCGACAATACAGTGACCTGCCGAGGAGAATACTTCTGCCCCTAAATCTAAACGACACATGTTAGAGCGGTCAACCACTTAATCGGTCATCACACACGTAAAATATATCATATTAAAGCTCGTGGCCAACGTAATCACAGATTGTGCTCTGATATGTACAGGGCAGGAGATTCTAGTTTATCATCAAATAATAACGCGAATTCTGTAGTTTCGTTCCAATTATATGTTCATCGGGATAAAGTGAGTACTTTTAACATTATTTATAGTTTCCTGCCACTTTTCTGTACAATATAAACAAAGCTACCTAATTCATACTACACTGAAAAGTTTACATTTGAGGTCACCACAAATAATACTTTTTATTTATCATTTTAGACATGATGGTCATCGAATGTGCTCGCTTTATCCCGAACTATCAATACTAACGCATTTTATGAAGTAATGTAAACGCTGTTTTGTATGTTTAAAATAATGAACATTTCGATCGTTAATTCCCATTTCTTTATTAATTATTTGGAACGAAGGGGCTTCAATATGTCATACTGAAATACATTTTGTAAACGTTTATGTTTTAAATCAGTGAATGTGTTTCAGAAGGTAAAATAAGTCATTCATTCGTAAGTTAAGGTATCGTTCCGAATGCAATGCTAGAGTTTGAAGAGTAACAATATCATTTTACATTTTAAAAAGTTTAGTTTCAACATAAAAATCATAACATTGGAATTAAAATAGAGAACACACTACTTTGAAAACTGTATTTTAATAGGTACATCATGTTACATTGGGTGCCTTCATTAATTTCTCATTATTCTCGTACTATTGCTTATAGGTAAAATATACCGTTAACTTTAAATGAATAGGGATTACCAATTTCATATGTTTCTTCATTTAACTTAGTATAGAGATATAGAAAGTAAAAATTAATCAGTCTGTTGTAATTCTTCTAATAAATAAACTTTGTATTATGCAGTTTTGGATGACAGACCTCCTCCTTTAAAAGTGGAACATTTATCTTACCAGATATGTAGGTTTTACACTGTGTTCTTGTAGTCGTTTTATTTCATTTGTCTTCATGTCTTTGAAGCTCCGACGCACATCGGGACTTCATTGATGAAATTTCATACTAAACCCAAACTATACCTTCAAATAATATTAAGCATATACTGTTATAACATCCACACACATCACAACTAACTTACATCTTGCTACAAAATACAATTGCATAAATGAAAACGTTTTGGTGAAATTCTCCAAGTAACTTTGAGTTGATTAACGAGCCGTAGAAACTGCATATACCTGATAAAATACTATAGAAAGCTTTACAGTGTATTTGATGAAAATACATTGATAAAATAAGTGTTGACAAATTGTTTATCTTTATAATGTCAACACTGGAAAAAATGGGAGGGAAGTTGGCGGAGTTTCAGCCCAACCGCCCTGATTGCAGCGCCAAAGACGCACGACACTCTCGGTAACTTGGAGAACTGCAGCCAAACAACAACGGGGTTTAATTTCCAGGCGATTGTCCAGACCTGTGCTTCTACGGCCATAGCCTATGGAATTTGCCCGCATGGCAAGAAACTCGTGCGAAGAGCTATAAAGTACAAAACTCAATATACATAAATCCAGAAGTCTTAAAACAATAGATACAAATTTAAACCACTAGTAGGTCCCACGACTACACGACAAGGCTGAACCCACTTATAGTCTAGGGCGGCATTTAATTCGAAAGTTACAATAGCTATTTTATATAGCGTCGTGAATAAATGCCAAGTAGTAAGAATGTTAAAAATAAAAGACCGACGAATAGATTGGAACTGTGAAAAGATTTAATTGCAAGGAAGAAAGAAGTGTACGGTCATCGTCGCCAGCAAGATAAGCATAGCAAGCACGAGACCACAGAGTAAATAAGTGTAACAAGCGACTTGGCTTGTTTTTAGTGAGCTCGTTTTCTCTTTGGGTAGTCATGGGCAGGTCCTATAGACCCTTTAAATACTCCTTGGACAGGTCCTTGCAGGGGGTGGCCCAGCCTACGGCCATGTATGAGAGCTACGTGAAGCCGCCGTTTTGGGTGTTCCAATACGGCAACCGCCTGTTCCTTAACCAATAGCAATTCGAAAAAGTTTGTAATTATGTTACCCAGCCCAAGTAATTTTATTGTTAAACAATTGTATTCCTTACATCGCTAATTTGCACCACTCTGAGATGTTTTTATTGTTTAGAGGCGCATCAACACAAGTGTCCATAACCTCAAAACATCTCAGCGCCATGATGGAACACCCAAAAAGTCGACTTCAACTACGTCACAGCAAGCCATCTCCTGACTGTTCCTACCTCCATGGGTCCTTGCAGAGGTCAACGATAGAGGCCACGACCGTAGAAGAACAGGTCTGAACACTCGCCTGGAAACATGACCCCTTGTTGTTTGGCTGCAGTTCACTAAGTTCACGACAATACTATAGGGATTTTGGCGCTGCTGTTAGGGCGTTCGGCTCAAACTCCGCCCACTTCCCTCCCACTAAGATAAACAATTTATCAAAACGTATTTTTTATCAGTGTATGAAATACTTCCTTCGCTCACAATTTAAAAGCATGGCTCCAGAAATCTTTATTATTACTTTATAATGTTAACAATAAAAAAAGTGGGCGGAGTTTGAGTCCGACCGCCCGGATTACAGCACTAAAAAAGTACGGCATTCTCGGTAACTTGACGAACTACAGCCAAACAACAAGGGGGTCAAGCAAAATACATTGTTAGATAGGCGAGTGTCCAGACCTGTTCTTCTACGACCGTGATAGAGGCCTAGGCCATTTAATTTTTGAGGCCATCTCTAACGCAGGGAAAATACAACTAAAGGAAAAAGTCAAAACTATAGACCTAAGTATGTGAATCACATAAACATTTTGTTCTTGAATGTTTATATCATTAAATTAACATCATATGATATGAGAAAATTAACTTGTTAAGTAGTTTGTTCAACGTATGATTTTCTAGCTTTTTCTGGTCAAATGTACCAATAACTTTGGAAAAGTTAGATTCCTTTGCACTGTTACAGTTTATGTTAAGTAAAGCAAGGCTTATTCAAAAGATCTTGCCCCATAGTTGATTGATGATAGATCTTGAACAGCTTAAGTACATTGAAGGTTCCTTCATCTGAAGCTAGGAGTGCCGGCAAACTGAGGGAAATTATCGATGCAATGGGGACATTAAGAAACACAATGTTAGTATTTGTTTAAGACTTTCTTTCGGCTATCAATCCATTTTGAAATTCACAGATTGCATTCACAAATGTCAATGATACTTATACCGAGTATTATCTTTAAAACCGATAAAAATTGTTTAACATTTACCTTTCAAAGTTTTCTCAATGGCTAAATATGAAAACACTCAACTACACTTTCACTATTAGAGTAACTACCTCACCACCCTGTACTCACACTTTTACCAGCTACTTCTAACAATGTATGCTTCAATCGCTAGAACCATGAAATGCTTTCCTAGAAACGCCGGGGTCTCATATTACCTACAGGGCCCATATTACCACATTTTCCTCTATTTATTTGGCTCGTAAACCACGATCTCAGTCTGAAATATAGTAAACTATTAACAAACTAATGGTTCATAATAGTTCACCAAGTCATTAACGTTTTATGTTTTTTAAACCTATAAATGGTTACCATAAAATATAAAATTATTAAAATATTTAATGTCGTGTACTGTTATCAATTTATTGTATATGTTTGATATATAAAGTCATAATGCACTAGATACTTCACAAAAATGTGCGAAAACCTTCTCTAAGACCACAGAGCTGCAGCATTTAAAGAACAATTAAACGTATATGCAAAATTTGGAAAATGTATAAGCAAATAAATAGATCACCTTATAAAATAAGCAGTAGTTTTATTTGGTGCATGATTATAGCAAATATTTTGACTGCTTAGTAAGAAGAGTTTTCAAAATGTTTGATACAAATTATAGGAAAGTTGTAAAGAGCACGGTTCGAAATGAAGTAATTAAAAACGTAGCGTAGGTTATTCAATACATGTTATTACTTTCAAGTAATGCAAGGGAGTTTAAGTATGCTTATTTTACTACCGCACAGATCGTAAGCCGTGGAAAAATCGAGGAGCAAGAAATAAGATGTGAACACCTGTTACCTATGGAGAACATTTATAAACTTACATATATTATTTATACCTTGTACACATGTCGACCATTATAGTGGTCCACCCTGTGTTCATATATATGCTCCAGTAGCACGTAGTGCCGGTGTTACCTGGCAGTCACACATCCAAGTGCTAACCATGCTGGAAGGTACTTTACGTCAATGATCACGTGACCATCAGAGTACAAGAATGTGGTAAAGACTGATGGCGTAGAACCGGTTTTCAGTCAGCGTCGCGGTGGTAGCTGTTTTCCTATTTGTTATACGTCTCGCATAACTAAACGAAATTCATTTAACAAAAAATATTTCCATTACATTAATATTTTTCCTTGTACTTTTATGTGAATGCATTTAAATGAATTTTAAATTTTATGCAAATAACCCATTAATCAATCAACGTGACTTGTTTACTTCCTGTGCGTCCCAAGAGCCGGAACGATAACAACAATGAAAAAGCTTCCTTATGTCGCTTTCTAAGATTAACGGGTAGAGGAGAAATGAAGAAAGTCCCTATCGCGGAAATAACTGCAGGACTTGGCGTCGTCGAACTTCAAAAGGTTAGTAAATAATTTACACGCGCTTGTGTTTGCGCACACCATATACACAATTTAATTTGGTTAGTCCTGAAATTCTATGTAATAAATTATATACACGTATAATTCACACAGTATTTGTATGATAAATAAATTTTTTAGTACTTATATATTTCAAGTAAAAACAAACTATTGATTGGCCAGAAATATGATTTATATATTTTTTTCTTAATTACAGTACTATACACTATTTATAGTGTAAACAGGTAGGGACTACATTAATATTTTTAATTTGGTGCATGCCTAACAACCTCCTCGCAGACTCTGATTATAGATTTATATTTCTGGTATGTTACAGACACAACGTTTGGTAGACTTACATTAGTCACAAAGCTACTTTATTTAAGTACAAATACAATTCATGAATACTATTTATTTATTATTCTGACTTTATTTAAGTTGCCAAAGACGCATTAAAATATTACACACTACATTTCAATTTATTTCAAGACTACATGTTTTGAGTTGTTAAATACTGTATTATGGTACTCGAGTAACAGTCTTCGTACCAGTGTGTGACTGGCAAACAAAACGGACACTCTTGTGCCGTTATTGCACTACGTACACAGTCTAAGCCATCAGACGAGCCGACACATTAGTGACGGTTTGATGAGGGTTGACAGGCACAACACAGGATAGCCGCACTGTTCATTCCCGAAACAGCAGTGCAGCGGTTTGTAAATATGGGTTTCCTTGCTAACGTATTCTCTACAAACCGATCTTTTAAAAGAAAACAAATTTCAGAGATCGATTATAAAATACTGTTACAAGTTTAAGCAAAACTTTTTATGTGGGCAATTATCATGAGTTCTTTTGTGATAGAGGTCTTATAATTAGAAATAAAAGAGTTAAATTAAGTGCTGGATTTAATAGCTCACAAAGCTACGAAATACACAAAACAGCAATCAACTATAACTTTCACAACACAATTAGTTATGCACACAATTACTCCTG
>PNEQ01002762.1:7869-34537 GCA_003012365.1 Medauroidea extradentata | reverse complement strand
ACGTCACCAAGATGTCTTCACCAGTCTCTCTCCACAGGCGTAGCACCTTCCTCTAGCACTTCCAATAGCGAACTCTCCCCAAATCTCACGATTCGGCCTTCTTATACTCAGTGAAACAGTCGGGGATTTACCGCATTACAGGGGTCTAAAAATAGATATTTCATCATGTTTCGGATGTGCTGGCAGTCACGTCGGCAGCGCTCGAAGGGTTAAGACGCAGTTGGGACAGGTATCTATGACGTAGTTTCGGCGGTTTTCCCACTATGAGCCACCCGGGCTTTGAGTCATCGGCCAGCCCTCAAGGTGTTACGAAACAGCCGCCGACCACTGGCCTCCAGGAACATGGCACGCAACAATATCATGATTACATTAGATGTATATTGAACCATTTTTTTAGAATTTCATTAAACTTACTACTCATTTAGTAAGTACTTAGTAAGTTAACTTGATGTTTGTGTGTTTAGTTTATGCATGTTCAAACTATTGAAATGGTAATGATTTAAACATTTTTTGATTATAAAAGATATCTGAATAGTCCTTTTTCAGAATTTTATCAAAATAAGAACACAAGGTTGTTGTTAAGTGACATAACTTTTGTGCATTTTGTTCATGCTGTGATGCTCTAATAGTTACATAATGGCTGAATTTGAATTTTTTTGTCATGTGGGATATCTGAATGAGCCATTGATGAGAATTTAATTAACTCAGTACACACATAATACATTACCTAATACAGCTATGTACTTCAGTATTACATATTACATATTTTGTTAATACTGTATTCAGGTTTTAAAAACTGACTTTTTTTTTCATCCCGTGAAATATATGAGGATCTTTTTACAAAGTTTCTTAAAAATCTGTACATATTCATTACTGCAGATTACCCCCTCCCCCTCCCCCCCCCCAGCATAGTTCAAATTATTTTGTTTGTAATTCTTAAGTGTGTGATCTGTAGTGTTATCTCCTAGTTATGCCTTGCCCAAATCAAAACTTCTAGGGCAAAATTTTTTAGGTTTATTGGACTATTGTTTTACTAATATTTTGGTGTCCTGTTTCAGAACAAACTAAAGGTCACACAGAGCTGTAACAGTTCCTGTCATTCCAAGATGTGAATACTTTGTAAACGCACCAGTGTGGCAAGTTTCTACACGAACGTTATATCTGTAGACACTTGACAAGTGTAATGTCATGAATGACCAGCTGTAAATCTCTGTAAATTATTTATTTTTTAATTTATATTTCTGCAGTGTTGTCAGATTGATCTGAGTGAACATTCTGTGTTGTTTGCAATTCAGTAATTTAATAAATTATTTGAATTAGCATGTGCGTGTTAAAGTGTGTAATGTTGCACAAGTGTGGTTGGTTACTTTGAAAGTATTGTTTGTGATAAGTTGTCATCCTTAGAAAACTTGTCTGTTGAATGCTTAGTAAAACATTGCAAGCAGTGATGTGTACTTAAGTAATTTTATGACACAGTAATTTGTCATTCAAGATTTATACAATGGAGCTAGTATTAATTTTTTATTCATCAGTACTATGTTGTTGTAGAAAATTAAGTGTGATAGCAGAAAATAATGTAAACAGCACATGTACAGCAGCCGTAAGGTAGGTGACAGAACTTCACCTTTAAATATCAGATAAGGGATTAAAGTGTTTCAATTTTCTGGCTGATAAGTGAAAACTGCGATGCAGTAGATTGAACTTGGAGCTGTTACTGATATGTCTCTGGCAGTATGGTGTTACGAAGGAACTAAGTGATGTAAGTCATAGTTTTAAAATCTTGCTGAGAACTGTACAAGTGGCAAAAACTTGGTTGTTTGTCAATAGCAGAATTTGTGTTGTTTAAAAAGGTAGCACTCGCACAACTCATTCAATAACTGTCGACACAAAAAAAAAGGGTTGTGTGTTTCAATAGAATGACGTAATTTTCCAGTGCTTGGTTAGACTTTTATTTATACCTGTGACAATACACAAATAATTCCTTTTTTTTTTTTTTTAATTATTATTATTTCTTAGTAGCCTAATTGTGCAAGATTAAAATAAAACTGAGAAAGTAAAATACAGTGAACATTCCAATATAAACTAATTGTTCATTACTCTTATTTAATATTTCCATATTAAAATTTGCAGGGAGGCAAGTACTCTGTAAGTACACTTGTGTCTCTGCAATTTAATTAGTTGCCTAAGGATAGTTGTCTCAACTTATCAGTTATTTAATTATTTCAAAAGTTACATAAAGACAGGCATAAAAAGTAACATTAACAATACTAACTTTAAATTAAGGTTGCTGGGTACCTTGGAACCCTGGCATGAGCAAGATAAGAATTTATTGTGCATGTTAAATTATGTTGGGTGGGGCGCTTTGTCACTTGAAGATCTACTACATATGTATAGGATACCACTGACTTTTGTTTTTAATCTTGTTGCAGACCACACTGCAATAGGATCTTTAATGTATAGGCACAGCGTGACTCTAAATTGGCGGGGGCACATTACCTAGTATTTTTAGTAAAACCACAAATAAAAAGTGTAAATTAACAAGAACTTGCTGAAAATGGGTAACTACTGTAAGAATTCAATACAAACATTGGTTAGAAATTTAATCAACCTTCTGTTAAAAAATAATATAAAAAGTATTTTACAGGCACGTGCCCCAGTGCCCTGCCGAGGCTATGCCTATGCTTTGTCAGTTTTTTTAGTATCCTGAAAATACAGTATATATTTTCATGCCAAAAAATCACATGAAAACAACTCGTATATTTTTTTCCAGTTAGAATTATTTCTGTTGAAATATTTCCCCAGGTTTGATATATGGATTCATTTCAGTGTAGTTTTAAGGGGATTGGTGCATTTAATTTTTTTTTATTTGTATTACAGTGTACATTATTCAACACATAAGATTCACAATGTGTCCTTTAAGACTTATTATTTTTGTAACTAAGGTGTTTAGAAAAATGTACTTACAGCAACTACAGAAAAGAATGTATCATTAACATTAATGTAGTACTTTTTGATGGTAATTAACTGGGTACATACTTGTAATGTCTTGATATACTTAGGAGAGATCAGTAAAATAAGTTCCCCAGGACAGTCATTAAAAAAAAGTTTTTACAGTATGTACTTTCATTTGTACCTCATTGTTTAGGATATGAACAAACACAGATCTTCTGTAGCAGGCATACGAAAAGTGTACGTGAACTTCTAAAATCCTCACAAATGCCTCACTAATTAAGTTGCAGCTACCAGTTTTGTTGGTAGGACAGGAACTTGCAAGCAGGTAACCACACTATCCGCTCAACCAGGCTTCATGTGCAGTTTAACAGTTTTTCAGTTTTCCATGCACCAATGCCCTTAAGTGGTTGACGTGAAATGTTATTGCATAGGTTTTATGTTGGATCTAAATGGTAATTAGTTGCACGGGAATTTGAGTTAAGGTATTAGTATGTTGCTGTGGTGTTTTACTGTTCAGTACATAATTTTAAAAAACAGATTCTTATACTGAATGTTTGCCCTGTACCAAATATGGTAGAAATATATTTAATCTGTTCAGTATTAGGTATCTGTTACCAATCTAACTACTGCATGGTATGCTGTTTGCATGTTTCAGTAGCATTAATAAAGGGGATTGTATTTTACTTGACCTAAAGAAATTTTACTTTATCTTGGCAAATGGTACCACTTTTTATCATGTACATTCCTTCGGCCCTAACATTCTGTATCTAAAAATTAGAATTACATCTCGTTGCAGCCAAGAATCACTTTTCCAGAGTCAGTTCTTGGCTAACTGTGTTTTTGCTATTACCCAATTGAGCTGATTCTTACCTCGTTCTGTGGTGTATCTTCCTCTCTCAGGGTGGCTACAGGCAGGGAAAACAGGGAAATTTAGTGTGTCAGGGAAAACAGGGAAATGTCAGGGGATTCAGGTTTGTGCAGGGAATTTTGTTGAAAATATACCTAAATTGTCGGTTTGTCATTTTTACACAGTAATTTGATGCATTCATCTGCATAAAAATTATAATCTTCTGGTTGATATAAATTTCATAGTGTACCGACTCCCTTTTCATTTTACTGTCTTTATTTAAATACTATTATGATTTTACGTTGGTTACAGTTATAAATAACATGAAGTAAAAATTTCAAAGTGATATTATGGTGAATTGTTGTTCAAAATTAACTTGATTCTTCGACTGAAGAGTTTAAATATTTCTTCCTATATATACTGTACATGAAATGACTGCTGTGGTGGTAGTATGCAGATACAGTAGTTTTTATTAGGCTTACAATTTTTGTGAGGATAGGTGCAACTGTGTGAACTTTGTTTTAAAATTTGACTTGTTTTGTGAAAGTGATATTTTTAACACAAGTACAGCACCAAATTCTGTACCTGTGATGAGTTCTTTGTCATCGCAAGCGATTATTTGGTGAGTAATATTATGATTTAATTTAAGGCATATTAAAATCAGATTTAATTTACATTTGGTTGTAATTTCTGGTCAAATATTTTTCAGAAAAAAAAATTTAATTTATTACATTAAAATATTTCAGTTGTACAAATGTCAGGGAAATGTCAGGGAATTTTTTGGCAGAAACTCTGTAGCCACCCTGTCTCTCCTCTTGTCCTAAATTATCAGTCTTCCTGAAACAAGAACTGAAGTTGGCCGCTAGCTAATTAGTCAATGAGAAGTGAGCATTCATCACGTCTTTCATGTCTCCTTGAACTCACACAACATAGTTCCCTTCATTAAAATTGATTTTCATGTCAAAATTTCCTACTATGTTAAAAAAAAAAAACATGAAAGTTATTAAAAAGGAACATTATTATTTTAAAACAGACAGACAGAGGCACAAGCACTTACAGATGATACAGTAAAATCTCTTATAAAGACCCCTCACGGTTCCCTAGAATAGGGTCCTTAACGTAGGAGTGGTCTTTATAAAGGTGTAATTGTACAGAAAAACCCCAATTTTAAAACCCCATGGTTCTTGAGGAAAGTGTTGTTATAGAGGGGAGGTTGTTATATAGGGGTTTCACTGTACTCGTAAATAGGTACACAGACATGCAGAGATGACACATATTTCTATGTCATCCCATCGTGTGTGCGTGCGCACCGTTTTTATAGTGTCATTTGTAAGTACTCGTACCTGTGTCCATTATATTATTTTGTTAGTTTAACTGCTTATTTTTCACAATTATTATTTAACTTTAAATGTGAATTAAACATAAATTTAAAATGAGCATCTTTCAAAATATTTTACTGTGGTACCATGCTTCCGTTAGCTACGTTTTTAGTCAATCACACAATTGTATTTTTTTAAAAAGTGTTTTGTTTTGGTGCTGGCTTTCTAATGCCGGCGACCAATCTAAAAAATAGGTAACTTGATATGAGCACACTTGGGGTAGTGTCTCATATTGTTTACAGCCAAAAAAAATTTAACACAGGAAAAAAAACTGGCATGATTTTTACAGTTTTCATTTAGATTTTTTCTTTTTCAAATTTTGCTTTCTATTAAATCCAACAAAACCAGATATTAAACAATTATTTGTATTACAAACAGGATAGGTGAGTTTTCTTCATGACAATGAGCATAAACTTGATTGTAAAGCCATCACATTTATGCTTCTAAGTTGGGGTGGGCGAAGCTTTGAAATTTCGAAGCCGAATCGAATATTTGCATTATTCTATATCATATTCGAAATAAAATATTTACTTCGAGCTTCGAAAAATTATTTCAATTTTCTAATGGTTATAAGTCATCTTAAAAATTTTTGTTATTTGGCCAAATGGTGTCAAATTTACATTATTATAAACGTTCAAAAACTTTTTGATACTAACCACACACATTGGCTAGTGGACCATGAAAACATAACATCTGCTATATCAATTTGTGCCTGAATACAACTTACAGTGATTATTGCAGATTACGCAGCAGAATATTTTATAACTAAATGGTCATGAAGTCGCACTCAATGCGATGCAAGCTGTATCTATGAAATTAGAAAGGAAACAAATAGCCTAGGCCGTGTCTGTGGTTTACATCAAGTGCGCCATTTCGAGTGGCCCTAGTCGCAAGCCATACAGCCAACAGCCACCTTGTCATAGCACATGCACAAAGGAAACGGATCGGTGCAGTGCATAATTATTTATGCACTTCAAAGTAATAATTTAAATTTTGCAATACGAGAGGCGGATCAGTTAAAAAAAATATATAGTGCTGCTGGCCCACTGACATTTTCGCAAGTGAAGTAGTGTGTCGATAATGTAATGATTATGGCCGTATTGCGACGACGTTCGGATCCACTCGATAGAGACTACATCGGTCAGAAACGTCATGCGATAAATTTAAACCGGCCCTCAAGATCTCAAATTGTTCAACTCTATCCCGTCGCCGGATCCACGTAGATCTACCCTGCTGGGGAGATGTGTAGATAGCAGCAAGAAGACGATACAAAGGAAAGCGCGCATAAATTGTAAACAAACACTCCCGCATGTGTAAATACAGTAGAACCCCAATTTTACGACAGTCCATAATTCCCGAAAATACTGTCGTAAAATCGAGGATCTCGTAAAATCGGAGTTTTCGTTTTAGCGAGCCCCCGATTTCACCAGACCCTCAATATTACAGCAGTACTGTCAAGAACATGCACTGTATTAATATCTGACACCGTAAAACCGAGGTTAAGTTATAAATAGTTAAAACTGCAATTTCTTTAATTTTTTTCTCATTTAAAATTTGTTTTTAAATGAAGATTTTCTGATGGTTCCTGATGATAGCCTCGTAAAATTTGCTACTTCGTATAATCTGGTACTCGTAAAATCGGGGTTCTACTGTAATAGAAAATATATTGTAAGGCGGTTTTAATGTATGTTCACGGAAAATACGATGTCGGATTGTATTATTTTTATTGAAAAAGAAGCCTGGAGCAGTTTATCAAGTAAAAATATTGCTAGAGTACGTAATACAGGTATGGAATAAATTATTATTACTAGTATGCAATTTTAATCCTACATACATATATTATACCAGCAGAAAAGGATAATTCAACACTGTTTTGACCTGGTGTAATAACACGGGTCTGCCAGATCGGCAACTGAAACTACTGCTTCTGCAGTGAGTAGATCCAGTCACGTGACCAATGCTACCCAACAGGAATATTCCCAGTAGGTTTCCATAATACAAAGTAACGAATGTCACTACGTGGAAGTAGACAACCTGAAAAACTATTTTGGCAATTTCTTAAAATCAACTAATGGAGCCAAGCACTTCAGGTCTGAATACTTGGCCACCTGCCAAAAAATCCAGGAACAGTATTTGGTTATTTTTTACTAAAATGGTCAGCAGTAATGAAGAAACATGCAAGAAAATATTCAAAATTCCAACAGGTACTTCATAAATTAATTTAAAAAAGATAAGATTTTAGGGTCTTAAGTTTTATAAAACCAACTGAATTTTTTTTGGGATTTTGTAATGCTTTTAGGTACCACTACAACCCTACAGAATCATCTGAAACAACATCCTGAGCAATTATTAGGGCCTGGTGGTTTTCGCGAAAAGATATTTGCCCCACTTTGTTTCAGTGTCTTACGTGCACACCTGCAGCTCAACTTCATGATTATTGACAGAGTGTTTTTGTGCAGAGTCATTATTCATTAGACTGTGCCAATGAGTACACGGATAACAGTGACACAACACGTCTGTGATTTGCGGGTTTAACCTCCAGACGCTGGGTGTTACGGCATCCAATCATTGATCACAAAGCAGAAATGCAGGTGTGCACGTAAGGCACTGAAACAAAGTGCTGCAAAAATCTTTTCGCGAAAACTACCGGGCCCTAGCAATTATATAAATAATTCCAGTAAAACATTTTTTTGCAAATCACTACAAAACTCTAATTTTTTTCCCAACTTAGAATTAGCCTTCAAGGTATGTTCCTAAAGGTGTAAATTATTTTGCATTGTATATTTGTTTAAAAATTCAATTTACTTGATACATATTCGCTTCAATATTCAATTCAAATTCGTGGATATTTCAACATATTCGCTTCGAAATGAAATTTTCATATTCGCCCACCCCTACTTCTAAGACACAATTTTTATTCCATAATCATGAGACCAATTGGCATAGAGCTATAGTGAGACAAGAAGCAAAAGAAATGCCTTTATTTTCACTCTGCGCAGCATGCATCTTCCCCTACCACTGTGTGGCAAGAGGGGTAGAGAATCCTACTTTGGTTTTCGAGCCCATGTTGTATACGAGCATAAATATAACTCTGGCATTTTATCTTCAGTTGCTATTGAACTGCATTGCAGCTGGTTCGGAATACACATTTGTTTTCGAGACTATTAAACATGTTTACAATGCACCTATCCACGAAAACTAAATACATTTCAAAGAAAACATTAAATGCTAATTTTTATTTTGACATGCCATTCGTTACGGAATAAAATGCAAGCAAAACATTAATCATTACATGTTAATATATTTACGAGTAAAATCTGCAAAACTAACATAACTTTGCAAAAATATATAATTATGAACTTTTTACACATGAACATCCTTAAGTACTTTATAAATATCTCAGTGAAGCATATTCGCTTTAGACTATTTATTCACATATATTTATTTACCTTTATTGAGCTGAATGCAACTTTAAAACTATGTCTATTAACTATATTATATTTATTTTAAATACTTCATTATGATACGAAACCACAATGTTTACCGTTTGTTTACGATTACAGACACATGTAATATTTTATTAGGTAAATAGGGCAAAAGATGACTTTGAGGAAGGGCGATGTATTCTGCAAGTGTTTTTCTAATGCATTTATTACCCGTATGTAAACATCATAGGGGACACATAAACTAATAACATTGAGGTTTGTCGTGTATTACATGGTAGTGCCGTGCTGCAGCAGCTGCTTGCAAGGTACAGTAGAACCCTGTTATAACGTTTCTCAAGGGACCGAAAAAATGTTTATACATTATAGATGGGAAAACATAACTGGGTAATTTCCTATTACAAATCAGTTTTAGAGAACAAATGAAGGTAGCATTATAACCAGGAAACCGTTATAAGTGGGAACACTATAAGAGGGCTCTACTGTAATCACGTTCCTGTGCACTGTTGTTGGCTGACAGCTAAGTAGACTAAAAGAACTTGTGATACGGTGCCTAGATCGTAGTTTTCTCTTCCCGAGAATAATGGGCTAGCGAGGCATGCTGTGCCTGGATTCTCGTTTTCTCTGCCCGAGAGTTGCGTGCTGGTGAAACAAAGGATCTAGGCATGCGCTCCAGTTGTACAGATAGCCAAACAACGCATGCTTCGCTGTGAGGCAAAAGTATAACGTTCATCAAAATTTTGTAAAGAAAATTGGGCACTTGTTTCGATTTGAGACGGAAAACGCAATCCTTGTAACATCATACAACTCCACAGCTTACAGTTTAACTTTCCAACGATTTCTAGGTTACAAAAATGTACACACCTTCATATAAGACGAGTAGCAATTTAAGGCCAAAAATTGTCGTCTTATATGCCGGCAAATACAGTATAATTTAACAAATATGATTGTATTTCGATGTATTTGGATTAAAATTTCTTTCTTTAACTTTTTACCAACACACTAAACCAAATGAACCACTGATGAGACAATGTAAAACACTGTGATTTGGCAAGCTAGGTGTTCTGTTGGCTCAACTGGGCAATTTGGCTCTATTTACCATGTAGTATTGCTGAAGCAAATGAGCCTCTTTCCCACATCATAACATAAAGTTACATTATGTAAGACAGTTGCAGAGATGTAATCTCTTGAACGCTCTTCATTTGTAGGCCGGCATTTTAATTGAAAGTTATACCTTCAGTATGCAAAAATGCTCAAACAGTACATGGGTAATAAAGGATATTTAACACAAAAAATAAAACATTTGTAGGATGGGTCTTGTTTCTACACGTCACATCCTTGACCCGTTACTCCCACATAAATGTCCCTTATTTCACTCCGTGATTAGGCTTTTGTGATAATCTATTCTTTTCTTTAAGTCAGATTCTGGTGTTTTTGATGAAAGTTTCAAGTTGTGTTGTTATTTGTTACGCAATGACATATTTACACTAGATCCCCGATTTTACGAATACTGATAGTTCCATTTATGACATCCGTAAAATCGATTGAGGCAAATTTTGTCCCCCACCCCTTTACCAATTTTTAAAATAGTTTTTTTTCCGCAAAGTATATCCAATTTTTGTAGCGTTTTGCGGGAAAGTAAGACAAGTTATTAAAATATAAATTTATATAACAAGATCAATGTCTTCCGATTAAAAGGGTACCCTGAACGGTAAATGACTGACCCATGTCTTGGAGAAGAGAGGAGAAAAAAAAAACCCACCGAGCGTCTTCTCGCGAATACATAGTTCGACATTTGTACCATTTCATACTAAAAATGGCAAATAATAAGTTGAGTTTAAATTTATATCAATAGACAGATTTCTTCCGATTAAAATTACACCCACGAACGATTGATACAACCAATCCCCGTGACGAAAAAAATATAACACCAAGCACGGATGCCTGCTCGTGATAGTGTAGTCTTGATGTTCGTACTGTAGCGTTGCGTGGAAAAATAAACCTAAAAAGGATTATAAGACTCTTGTCAAAACAAACAACAAACTAAAATAAGGGTCGCACGCAATATTTTTTCGGAGGCCGCGAGGCTGGTTTACTTACTATCTCTTTGCAACACGAAAATAATGAATTTTAAAAAAATCAAATGAAGTTTGAAGACAAGCCTTTGTGCTGGACTGTGTTCGGCACTTGTGCCCTTTAATGATGGCACGCCAGGGCCAAGAGACGAGTTAATGCAAAAACGGCACAGTCAACGAGTCCAATCTTAGTTACTTACGTCGTTCTTACCCGTTGCCCAGTCGTGTTTACTTTCAAACGCTTGCCTGGCTGATGTGTAATGCTGATAACATGTACCCCCCCCCCCCTTTTCTTTGTCTTGCTTTTGCTCAGTTTGCGGTCACTCGCGCAGACATTCACACACACACTCAGCTACGGCGCAATACTCTCAAGCAGACGAAGGTTAACATACACCTGCATCACGGAGAAATTCCACAAAGCCGATGTTTTTACCACAGCTTCGGCGCCGGGGCAGAAATCACACAGCCTGGAGGAGACTGCAACCCAAGAAGTTACTCACTTCACCTGGATAATTAAATAAACTACCAACAACTGCCAAAACTCGAAAAATTATACAAGAAATGTGATTATTTTTCATTTTCGGTGGTTGGGTGTGGGTAGATGTGGGAATACGAAAAATCCTGTGGTGCACATAGTAATGGAGATTATCTTTACCGGTGGTAGTAAATTCACATGAAAGTGAGCTGGTAATGGCTAGGGGAAGGCGTCAACTGAATGTCTGCAAGATATTTTTCCGCCAAAGGAGTGAGGATATTGATTGGCATTTCCCAGGAAACACGTTGCACGTTGTTTCCCACGCTGATGTTAGCGAAGGTAAGTTGTAGGGGGGAGGGGGGAGGATATGATCTGCCAGCTGTGAGGCAAGAAGGTAACTCTAGCTGTCACGGTCTTGTTATCTACGAAGAGACAATTTCACTTTGTTATAAAGAAATAAGGGGTAGACAAACAGTATAACGTACATAATAGTGCTCACCGGCTGAATGTTGCTCTCCGACGTGCAATGTCACATTCTAAACAGCTTTAACTTTCTTTTATTATTGTGATTTTTTGACGGTTCTCGAGTGTGTATTCGTAAAATCGGGGGTCTAGTGTATATGTCAATACTAAAGTGTGCGTTTAGAGCTGGATTACAAAGATGTTTAAGGGGTAAAGTTTTTTTTTTAATGATGATAGCATGTAAATAAAATAACTCTCGCCCTACTTTTTATAGAACAGATATGTGTGGCCTATTGACCTACACACATTAAAATATTATAATATAGTATTTTTTATATTATATAAAGTTTGGTACTGCTCTGTGTTTGTATGACCCTTAAAGAAGTTTGCTTTCACAAGTTTGCAAATTTTCTTTTTGGAATTTTATTTTCTTGACCAGTAATGATAAAGAAAGAAGGAAGAAAAAAAAGAGACAATATGCAACCCCCCCTTTTTTATTCCCCAGTATTAAATACAACATATTTGATGAGCATATAAATCAGATTTATTGGTGAGTGGTATCCATCAGCAATCTTTCAGTCTTCTCACTATACAAAACTATACTGTACTGTAACACTGTCTACAGTTCATTCCTGTTCAATAAAGCACTGCAGTGACCAAATCCAAGTTTCAGCACAACTACATTTCAAATGATTCTTCCATATCAGAATGTGCAGTCAATGTAGTGTCTGAACTACCTATATCTGTTGCAGTTTCACTACACACTTCCTCTGGTTTCATGGAAACATCACCACTGTCGCACACATAATCCATAGTTTCTCCTGCTTCAGAGTGCCCGACGACTGGAGAAGATTTGTCGTGGGGCGAGGTACTGTCGAACTGACAAGCCATGTCATCTCCTTTCAGATCTCTCAACTCAAGACTTGAGCTATCGTGACCTCCAACATCCAAGTCCTACAACAACATGGCACACAATGTTCAAACAGTTCACATATAACAGATCCAGTACATACTGTATAAGAATTCCATATTTTGACATATAAGACAGTAGAACTACGTAAACAAACACATTGTGTATTCTTCCGCCACCATGTGCTTTCCACCTGACAATCAAAACATGTCAACAGTTAAGGTATATGAGCGCAATAAAATCCAAACTGTGTTGCGATTTTCTTTTGGTTTTTTTAGATCTCAGACAAGTAGGTAATTTCTTTTCAATACTGGCTACACATTAATCTTACTAGGGATAGGTGGCAATGCTAATGGAAAATTATTTCATATTGCAGTAATGAATAGCCCACTTTACAGATGTTGAGGCAATATAATCATTTAAAATTATTTGTAGTATATTTTCCTATCCATGCTCAAAATTGCAGTGACATTTCTCTTAAACAATTTAATACCATACTTATGTATGCCCATGGAAACGCCCCACCCTAATTTTTAAGGTCTGGAGAGAAAAATGAATATAAAAAAATTATATATACACATATACAAAGAAAAAGTGTTTTGTTTACTCCTGTTTAGCTAAAGCAGCGCATGCAACAAAGCAAATAGGTACCGTGCCCACGTGTTAGCTACGGGTAAGCCTGTGCGTGTACGTGTAGAGAGCGATGGTGACAGGTGAAGAGGAGTGGGTGGAGTGGCCAGCTAGCACTCTTGGTTGGCTGTGACTTCCTGCGTGTGTGTACCGGGCAGAACAAAGAGTAGAAGAGGAAGGCAATGATCTTGTGATTCACGGCCGACACATCATTGCCACACTTCACGTATGTAGCAGGCAGATCCTAGCTTTCACTACTGGAGGCACTTTGTTGTTTCGTGAAATGCGAGTAGAGTAATGGGCGGGAAGAACTCTCGATGCGACAGTGATGATTTAATTTTTTTAATGATACATTTGCGCTTGCATGCGTACACTACCACATTTTTTCCTTCTGTTTCCCCTCCCCCCTGGCTTATTTTTTCCATCATGCTACGGTCAGTGTTTATACAACGCCTGGTGCTGGACCTGATGGCGTGCACTGGACTAGGTGAAAACAAAACAGACAGTCCCCTGCAATGTTTATTTACTTCCATATAAATTTACAGTTGTTGAAGGTTTCATTCATTAACTGTTTAACACTTTGCTCAGAAAACACAACATACTAATTTATTTTTGTACATTCTGTGTAAATGCCCCACCCCTATTTTAAATTCCAAAATCAGTAGAAAAAAATGTGGGCGTTTACACAAGTAAATACGGTAATGGGGATGGTACCTAGAAAAACAATTCAATAAATGTATTTAGCATGTTTCTTCCAAAATACTTTCACACTAAATGCAGCCATATAAAGTAATAATTCAGTGCATATTTTAATCTTCAAGTTATTGAGCTTTAAACATATATTTTCAAATGCCGCTGTAAACAATGAAAACACTTTCTTATTGGCTAAAACACCTATGACATAATTGGACAGTTGTTTACATTTGCCACCCGTCAAGCACTATAGTAGTAGGTTTTGTAATTTTACAGACTTAAAAAAACTGGGCAAAATTAATGAACCCGGTAACTTAAATGCTAACTCGTAAAATCTGCTCATTGTTAATGCATGCATCGTTGCAGAAAAAGATTTTCTTGGTTAATAACGAAGATTTCACTGGCACTGAGTTGAGAGGAGTGAAGACAGCAAGGTAGCTCTGGCATATTGCCGCATTTTAGCGGTAGATTTGAGTTGACGTCAGTTTAATTCAAATTCTGGCGCGATGATCACTTACTACAAATTTACAGTAGACTCATTTTCACGTACCCGTTCACATAATACAGCAATGGGCGTATGTTTTTAAATGTACAGACTTGTCTACAGTATCAATACACTGCATTCTTGGTTTTTGCTGATGTATTTTCCACAATGTACGAACATGAAATGTAAATCAGGTGTTATTTTTATTGAAGTGGATACCCTGAAAAACTTCGATATAACACTAAAATTGGAGCATAACTGTAAAAGGAAATTACTTCTTGTGAGGTGGTCCACCCCAAACTTAGGCCTTATTTAATTCCTGTATTATTTTTATTTTGTTTATATCCTTTTGTGTAATTAACTGAATTTGTTACTATCTATTTAATTATTTTCAGGTATTATTGACAGAAGTATGGTAAGGTAATGTTTGGCATTTTATCTGTGTCAGAATTGAAATTTTTCTACTTAATTTGGTTGGTTTATGATAACCGCATAGTCAGAACTAAGGTAGATAAAGTGCCGGGCCAAGTACTACTATGGAGGGCAAGCGGCAAATCGTAATACATAGATAGAAAAATCCACCTAAAGTAACCCTGGGTGAGCACTTACTATGTGAATTGCCTTTGTCTGTTAAATTGCATCAAAAGAAAGGTTAAATAAAAGAGAAAAAATGCCGATTATTTTTTTATCCCTTGCTGACTAACCTCACTGCTATCTGGGCTTCAATATCATAGGCACCGCCTCTGCATCAGCTTGTTTGTTTTCGCCATTGTTCTGCCTGCTAACTACTTGCAATTGCAACGGAAGAAAGTTACGCCTCCGAATGCACAACAACAACACGCAGCAGCTGCAGCCAACCCATTAACTACGACTACAGAGAGGGCGGTACGAGGCCGTTCGGGAAAACCATCACACCGTCCCACACAGTGGAACCATGTTTCTATACTTCTCAAAGTACCCAAATAAATTGCTGTAAGATGCAGAAAAATACAATAATTTCTAATGTAAAAGTAACAAAGGAAACCACAAATAGTACAGTAGAACCCCGATTTAACGAATTGCCACGAGACCCAAAAAAGTTTACTCTAAATCAATGTTTTGTTAAAATCGACTTCCTATTTTTTCACCTCCCTTTAAAATAAAATAAAAAAATAAAAATAAAAAAAAATAAAAAAAAGGGGGGGTAAATCCTTGGGCATGCTTAGCTGGAATTCAAAGTAATTTTAATTTTAAAAAGTCTATTGGCTCAAAACAAAACACATTTACCGTTAACAGGTAAGCGACAGCCGTGAAAATAAAAAAAAAATCTGCGAAAAAACTTAAAAAACTTCCAGTGGAACGCTCTGCAATGCATGGTGTGTTAGGCTACCCTTGCGCACCATCAACACATGAGAAGTGATGACTAACACAGTCGAGCCGACAATTTTTCCGTCTCTCTCCCGCACGCTCCACCCAAAAAAAATCAGGAATATTGCCACGGGGGGAAATTGAATTAAAAGTTTGCAAGACAATTGTAAAATAATAATTAAATATCCACTGCAGCAGCCATTGCCGCTTGTAGGCAGCCGCGTTCGTGAAACAAACTCGTTGGTTTGCTCACTAAAAATAGTTTGCACTCAAGCATTTTTTTAGCATCAGAGAAACAAATTATCTACGCTTACGTTAGTAAACTTGTAAAAAGTCTGTATAGTTAACATTATGTATTTTTTAGGGCAGTGGCGGGAAAGGCCGTTAGGCTACTAATTACAATTAAAACAGAAATAATTGTGCACAAGTACTCACAGGATGGTACTTGCAGATAGAAACACACACACATAGGACGAACACATTTCTCCGCGGACGCGTGGTCACGTTTCGCAGACTACATCTGCTTCATCAGGTAAGTGGAGGCACACCGTGTGCCTCCACTCACCTGATGAAGCAGATGTAGTCTGCGAAACGTTGTGACCGCGCGTCCGCGGAGAAATGTGTTCGTCCTATGTGTGTGTGTTTCTATCTGCAAGTACCATCCTGTGAGTACTTGTGCACAGCTCTTTCTGTTTTAATTGTAATTATGTATTTTTTTATAAATAAGATAGCTTTATCACAGGATGCGACAAAAATAATCACGCTGGTCACCACTGCCACGCTGAGACTGGAAACCTAGATGCTCGTTCACTCGCCAGCTGTTAGGATGATCTAGGCGTGCGCTTGTTATGCAACACAGCGTCGCTCGCTCGGCTGCACCTGCACGTACTTATCTCAATCACTCCTGCAGCCAAACTTTTCAATGAATTTTAAAGTTTTTTTTCCCCCCATTTTGTTTCTCAATGGATGGTTTAAGCTTTTCTGCGGAGAAATAAGTATATACTGCACCCAGTGCAATTAATATTCAATTTTATCAAAGTAAGTTATTTGTTTAATACATTTTTTATATTTTTTAAAGGTTCCTAAAAAGCCTTTCGTTAAATCGTTTTTGTTATTCCAGAGTTCATTAAATCGGGGCTCTACTGTAATTTAAATTTTTTTGCCCACAAAAAAATAAATTTGTACTATTAGTAATAGCTGGGTACTGTGAAAAAACTTGAATTATTTTTACCAAAAAGCATAATTATGTTGGTGAACTTACTTGCAATGTGGTAATAGTTGATGTCGGTGGTGGAGGTAAATTGGTGTGGTAAACACATGAAGCACCTTCAAAGATATTTAAAACAGGTTCCTTGCACTGGATATCTGCTCTCGTACAACCACAGGCTCGGAAAAGGACCTGATGGTTGTCCTGAGAAAAAGTAAATCAGTCTCATTTCACACAAATTACAGTACAGTGGATTCTCTATCCACCGTTTCTCATGGGACTGACAAAAATTTTCAATACATGAGGGATTTCAATGGATGTGGTCTTAAAATACATTAAAGTATAGAAATGGGGCCCCATAATGTGTTCCATGGATAAGCATATTTCAATCCATCAGGTTTCAATACATAGAGAATCCACTGTATATGCAAGAAGATGTACAGTAAGGTTAAATTAAATAACATAACTTTACCTAACTTGAACACATTCAGAACAAAATAATGGTACTCGAGATAATTTGGCTTAACTCAAATGCTAATGAGCAATTTCATGAAGTTATGCAGGGTTAGTAACTAAGTTTCCAAATAAATGATAGGGTATAAAGACACAGAACTACGATGATACCCATTACAATGTTTTATTTTCTCTATGAATATTAGGTTTTGATTGATGTATTAAAGGTAGGGAGAGGAGTTTTCTGCCCACAAAATACCAAAATTTTTTACTAATGAAGTACTGTACAACTTCTATGACAGAAAACAGGAAATTGTGTTACAGAAAACCAAAAATTCTGGTATAGAAAATGTGAATTTCTGCAATTTATTAAAAATAGTTTTGCAGTGATAAAAATGTATGTACAAAGAAACAAGTGTCTTACAGTAAAACAAATACATTAAAGTCCTTTGTACCCTACTTGAAACTCCCTTTCCATAGCAGTCTTGTTTCCAGCACATGATATTCCTCCACTAGCCTTTTTAAAAAAGGAGTTACTCAAGAAATGGGTGAATGCACTTCACTGCGATGGGATCACAATTTTTAAGTTAACAATTCCCAACTCAGCTATGCAAAAAAAAAATTTATATCATCGAAGATCACACAGCTGAGTTGCATAGACTGGACAGGCACGTGGTTTCCAATTTACTAGAACGCTTTGCACGTGCCCTTTATGGAAGTACTCTGCTCATACCATTTTATGACTGCAAGCAAAAGTGTTTCCCTTTTTGTCGCAGTTAGTTCTGCTAACTACTGCAATCTCATTGCAGCGCTAGTACAGTAATCATAAACTGTGACCACAGTCTACAGCAGTGACAGGATCACTTTATCGATTCTGCAGCACATAAACATATCAGCAACATCTATGGCTATGTGCACGGTTGTTTTTCTGTACATACTTGATATTGTATTTGTGATATTTACAATAATAATTTTTTTAACAGCCTCTAATGAGAGCGTTATGTGTTGTATAAACATTATAAATTATCATTGCGTGGAAGTTAAAAGAAAATAACTCATGATTTATTCCATGATGTAGAACACTATTTGGGAAAACTTACCTCTGCGTACACTACTATGCTCAAAATGGAACAAGGTTAAAAGCAAATAAGTGATTATGTGGAACCCTTGCGATTCTGCAGGATCCACTTAAGTTTCACATTTAAAAAAATAAGGGTATAGTCTATGTAAGGACTCCTACAAACAGTGAATAAAAATTGCCAATTTTGGTGTTTAAAGTGGTCCAAAAATTCTGTGTTAAAACTTTGAAGCGGTGTAAAAGTTAGTTAAAAGTGGCAAAAAAAGATTGTGATAAAAATTTTTATGTGATACTATCAAAATGATTATGGTTAACTAAACAGTTTTAATTTTTCCAAAACTTTTTTTTTTTAAATATTTATACATGCTTCGTATTTAACAATGCAAAATAAAATTATTTATTTTTGTTACTACCAGACTATATAATAGTCTCCTTTTTATTACCATTATTTACTGGAGTTTTTCTTCTTTCTTTGGTTTTTAAAAATTTCCTCAAGTTAATTCAGTCCCTTTCAGTACGTGTAAAAATGAAAACTTTTAATTACAAAAAAAAAAAAAAAAAAAATACAGTATTGTCCAATTCAATTAATTTGTCTAACGTACCTACCACCCTAACAGACCAAATACTGGTATTCATTCACTGATGGAATAGCTGTTTCCCCCCACTTTTTAGCCATTTAAATTTGGGTTCCGTCTCTTTGCGACACAGAACAACTCTGCGACATTGCTGTTTACACAAAAATCTGTCTGGTGATGTTTTTAGTTTATTTCCATTATGAAAATCAAAATTATAAAGGCTTAGTTCTTGAAATGCTGAAACAAACGTTAAAATGTAAACAAACGTGTGTTAGATACGTATTGCAACAAGGTAGGTTTCAAACTTTTGCTGCCAATACCATCGCTCTGCCGCCATCTTGTTGATATATCGACATCATGGTAACGTGTGACCATGGCCGTGCGTGAGTTTAAATGCTTCAAGTGCAACACACGTTGAGGAATTAATATATCTGCAAGAGTGTATCTATGACCATGATCATGACTAAAGTAAACAGGTGAAATGTAAATTACTATTAAGTTTTTTACATGGTTGAATGTGTGAAAAAACAATGAATGTCCATTTTTTTGTTTTATCAGTTACGTCAACTTTTAAAATATTGGTGAAAAAGATTACAATATACTAAAATGGCACAAATGCACTAGTATCATTACAAAGAAATGATAATCAAACAAAACAAAAATACAGTAAAATTCTGTTACGAAGTTTTTAAAAGGACTGAGGAATAAAAACTTATTAACAGGATCAATTTATTATTGTACTAATGAAGATGGTAGACATAATTCTAACTTATTATGGGGGAAAAAAACTTTTTAAGTGGGAAACTTCTTAACAGAGTTTTACTGTATCTGAAAGGAAAACGTTCACATTTAGATGATTGTGCCTCCATTGATTTGCGACAAAACATCCACCAATGCACGTTAATTCACATTAAACATCGCTTTTAGTGAAATTATGATGAAATTCACTGAAAACTGAAACTGTCCGAAATTTCACTGTATTATGCAAGTTACCATTTTAAGGGGTCCTTAATTATAAGTTTACCTGATTTTGGCATTTTGGGTATCTAAGATTACAGTCAATCATCAAAGTTGTGAGCAGCTTTTTAACATTTAACTTTACTCACATTTCTCAACACTTTGTTTGAATTCTGCGGTGTACGAAAATTTCAGTGCTGCAATCATTGATTCTTACATTTTTCCACTGTGGTCTACCGAAGCTAATTTTTCATCAACTTAAGTTTTTTTCATTGATTTTCAACACATTTTCTTAACTTTTTGCTGGCAATTCATTTCAGTACGTACAATACTTGTATTTTTTTGCAACATTTCATAAACAAACTGAGCATAAAAATGACATCACATTCTAATGTGGGGAGGAAGGGGGAAAGGAAAACACAGTTTTTATACAAATAATTGATCTCGTTAACCTCCGGATTTGTTAATAAAAAATGCATAATTTTCTAGCAACAAGCTGTTGTTATTTGGATTGAGATCATGCTATACAGCAGATACCAATCATTTAACTCTCATAACAAGCTATTACCTGTTCAATAGAGTTAAACACAATTTTAACACAAATTTTGAGCACTCAAAGGGATTTGGAAGTTAAAATCAGCCCAATTTGGTTATAACAAGAACATTGCTACAGCTCAGACTGAACCCAGAACCATAACACCTTGATGCATTGGGACTGTACTGTATTGCAAATATGCTTTAAAAAATAATTACTGAAGGCAACTAAAAAAAATTACTTATCCTGTCTAATTAACGACTTACTTCTAAAGCAGAGGCTCTCAAACATTACTTTACCATTGACTCCTAGTTGTAGGCTGTCAACCTAACACAGACCCTGAACTGCTTTCCTTTAAGTGCCAAATTATAAGTACATACGGTGGAATCCCATTACTACGAGTATGGGATATTACGAGACGTTCGTAATTACGAGTGTTTTGTAATGCACCGTCAGTTTGTGTATGCAGTTTATTGTATAAATGTTCGGTATTTACGAGTGGTATCGTCATGAGCATGTTCGTAGATACGAGAGATTCACAAGCAACAATCATCAACATACCGCACAAAATAATTTTGTTTTAAATTACAAGTAAACATAATAAATACAAGCGCACGTGATAATCATCGTTCATCGGCTTAGCATGGCAGAGTGAACAATGCGAGATATGGCAACGGTGGAAATGCAGTTGCATCTGGCAACGCTGCCGTGACTTGCTCGACCTCGATTATTATAGACGCCATCTTGGTACAGCACGAAAGCGAAAGCGGCCCGTAGGCTGAGTACACAGCATCACTTGTGTCATCATTGTTTTATTATAACGAACTGCATTGCAGAATCAGTTTCAAACTGTCTATGAATTTTTTTTTCATTGTGTACGTCATACTGCAAGAAGTTAAAAAGTTACGTTTACGTAACATAATCTGCTAGGGTTGTTTGTAGAACATGTTAGATTTGTCCGACCATGGCAACGCACTAAAAGGAAACTTCATTTGGATCACTTTTTGAACGCCTGGTGTTGAAGTTTTACACTACCCAGTGTAACATGAGTAAGTTCATAAACTTCTTGAGTCGTGTTTTTATACGTTACGTGCTATGATTTCTCAACGATAGGTTTTCATTTTAGCGAAATTTATGTTGGAATGGAAATAAACTGTATTCGTACTAAAAACTGTTATTGTTGCTTTGACTTCGCTACTTCACGTGGGTAATACGGAACAGCCGCGCATCTTTTGTTAGTACATTCATAAGATCTTATTGGTGTAGCGTTGTTCGTTTCAGCTAATCACAAGTGAGCTGTCAGTGCTGTTCGTTTTAGTTGCCGCCTCCCCCGCCTCGCTAGACGTCCAGTTTTGTTTTGTTTAGCTTATGTTTTGCAGTGCTGTAGCAAGTGAAAATAGTAACAAAAATTAATGGAAATCGTGAAATAAATAAAATTATTGAATGTTAGCCTAATAAACACATGCCTATCGTTTTCGGTAGTCTTGTTTTATAATAGCAGAGATACTAGCCAAGGTAAACTGTACTGTTATTATTGCTATCCCACATATGTCAATAACCTATAAAATCGTTTGTATATGTAAACACTCGGTTCTTACGACAACTCGTAACTACGACAATTTTATGTGTTGTTACAAACTCTCGTAGTAATGGGATTCCACTGTATTTCAAATTGCAACTCTTTAAATTACACTATAGTGACAAAAATTTGAAATAAGAAATTGTATGATTAAATACAATAAAATTAACTTAATTTTTTTTTATTTGGTTTTAAGTGCCCTTGAACAGCACAAGGCTTTGGTAGAGGTACACAGGGAGAAGGGTGAAGGAGCTGGCCAGGATTTGTTTAAGGAACTATCCCAGCATTCTCCTGGAGTGATTTCGGAAAACCGAAATCAGGATGGCCGGAGCCGCGGACCGAACACTGCTCCTCCCGAATGTGAGGTGAGTATTATACCACTGCTCCACCACGCTCAGTGCACTGTTCCACCATGCTTGGTTTTTATATAATTTATAAAAACTTGAACATTACTGGTGTTGAACAACTAGGGGCTAAGGAACCACAGTTTGAGAACTACTGTTCTAAACGTACTGGAGAAACTAGTTGAACAGGGGTGGCATCCATTCAACAGAATTTAATACGCACATAAAGAATATGCTTCCTGCAATGTCTTGCACTAGGTAAAGTCCTCTCTCCACACTTGACACCACCCTCTGTGAAGACACACTTTATAATGTGAGCTGGTCGCACAGTTACACCCTCTGTTGCCTGAAACATACATCATCTTGTATAGCCATACAAATCCCCCAAGAAGAAAATAAGTTACATCCAAAAATAAGCAAGAAATGATAATATTATTTTGAAAACTGTGACTACTAAAGGTTCCTGTCAATTACGAAAAACATTTCTGCCACCATGAATAATACGTTCCACCACATAATCATGTCTTGCAAAAGAATTTAGTTTAGTACCATACATAAAAAATGTGATATAAATTTACCTTCTGGGGAATAAAAATCTGGTAAATTAATTCTTAACATGTATCTTCATATAACATAGAATTTGAAAGAATAAAACATTGCAGTAGTTTTTCTGCTAAGTAGACTGAAGAAACTTTCAAAAAAAGTTATAAAGACAAAAAAGTGCAATATCTGAACAAACAATTTTTAATCCGGATACCTAATCCGTGTACCTACTAAAACAATAGTTTAATATCATCTGACGGAACTTCCATTCCTAGAAATTATTGTGCAGAATTGTTGAATACACAAACGTACAAAAATTCACTCGGATGACTGGATTAGAGAAAACTTTTAAATAACACAAGTTAAGTTTACTACCTATTGTTGAAACAGTCTGTAACACAATCAAACAACTTTTCACTTAACCCTATTCTCAAACCTGTTAACTGATAACCTTCTGTGTTGTTGTGGACATAAGCCATTGCAATATTATGTCTCAGAAATTTAATGAGGGACTGTAGCCAAACTAGGCTAGTTTTCTCATTTTTTCGTTTGTTTTTTCTTAGTCTCATATTAAATTTCCGGGACGACATAATATTGCAATGGTGTATGTCCACACAGTACAGAACGTTATTCTGTCCCATTTCAAGAAACATTCAAATAAATTACGGTTAACTGATGTTGGCAGACAATGAATGTAAATTGACATGAAAAAATGTATACACTAGACATGAAAGAAACAGTAGTACAGTGAAACTGTACGCTCAACAATTCAAAATGTTGCAGCACGAAACATAATTTTGCAAAGGTGTATTTGTGAAGAGTAAAAAATATGATGCCCGAGTTTAGAAATATTTTTATGGTGACCTACGGTGGACACAAATTTATTATATTTGTGCAGAATCATCTTAAATTTAAGAGTCTACAATGGAACCTGGGACTGTAATTTTTTAGACGAATGACAAAAATTCTTAATGAGGACTTTCAGTGAGTCAAAAAATTCCATGAGACAAATGTCATTGTGAAGAGCTGTGTTTGGAATAGCCACTAAATTTCACCTTTTACAGACTCTCATATATCTCTGTTTTGTGTGTGTGTGCGTGTACATAATAAAATTTAAAAAAGGCTGCCACGTTACATTTTCAATCTTAACCCGAACACAAAAATAAAATAACATATTTTTGGGTCACTTTAGATTTTATTACCTATTATTATACACACAATTGAAATATGTTAAATGAACAATTAATAAGTAAACAACTTGAAAAATCGCCACCATTAATTAGCACTACATACAGCGGCAGATTGAAGACAATGCGTCTAGTAATATTTTTGTTTTAATTATCCCAGGTACCAAGTTGCAGTTATTATATTGGCTTTCTACTGTTAGTGAATTTCTAAAATGTCACAATTTTGCTAATGTGCCCGACTTGGTCGAGTGGTTGTTGCACCACTTTTGCTACTGTGCAGTTGGGTACTACGTATATGCACATCTTAATTTTACCAGATAAGGGGTTGATTCTCAACCCTTCATGCTTTCCTCCCTCATTTTCTCATCCCCAACTCTCACACAAATATGCATAGCAAAAATGTTCAGTCCTGTATAAATAAATATACCTGTATCCAAAACTTAAAAACCTTACTAATGCACGCCTTTCCAATTCCTTTTTGTGCATAACAGCTTCAATGCCACTACGCCGATGGTAGCTGTTCAGGGCTTTCAACTTTGCATACAATTTTTGCTCTTTTATTGTGTCCTTGGGTTGATCGTGAATACTTGCTGCAAATAATAGAAAAACAAATTTTCAATAAAAAATTTAATTTAACATCAACACACATGCTTCATAGCACAGTACAATAAAATCTCCTTTAATTAATAGTACGTATTATCATTAAATAAGGGTGAGTAATGAGCAAGAAACAAATTATGTAAGTGAATGATGGGTGGGGGAGGGGGGTGGAGGATCTGTGTGCACTATTCAAGAAAGAATTTCCCTCTTAAATTATTGATGAAAAAATATACCGTCCACTTAAACTGGCTCCCTTTGATGTTACATGAAAGGTACACATGTTGGGAGATCGTGAAAGAAACGTGGTACTCACTAATACCAGCCACCTTCAATTTATGCACTTAGCTAAAATAGATAAAAGTAAAATTACAGTATCAGAACTGCTGTTTAATAATAATTATGAAAACTAACATAGCAAAAGACATGTTAAATCATTATTTTACTGAAAGTGTTGAATTTTAGGAACAGCTATGTAATGTGATAAAAAAAATTTGTAACAATTAGTTTAAATGTGAACATATGATATGGTTTGTGTAACGTAAAAGCCAAATACTGTACTTGCCCATGTACCCCATATACCTTTTTCCAAAATTTGGATTTGAAAAATGGGGGTGCGTGGCTTACATGGATAAGTAATATAACAGACAGAGGTACAACTACATACTACAGATGATGCTTGTAAACAGGTACACACACACGAAGGAACGACAGACATTTTTCCGCGGAAGGGCGGTTACGACGTTTCGCCAGTATTAAACTGGCTTCCTCGGACAACAAGACATGCCATGTCTCGCCACCCGAGGAAGCTAGTTTAATACTGGCGAAACGTTGCGATACGAAGGGACAACGTGTGTGTGTACCGGTTTACAAGTATCATCTGTAAGTCCTTATACCTCTGTATGTTACATTACTTAGTCCCTTGTGTAGGTGGCATTGTTCTCAGCGCGTAGCAGATAAGTGTTTTCATAGTGATTATGTACCTAATATATGCTTGTGCGAATATGCATTTTTGTAAACAAAATGAATACGAAACAATAATGATAAACATTCAGGAATATGAAACAATAATGCATATTTTGCCAAAAAATTCCAACATTATTGGAAATAAACTAGTATATATTAAGTATTTAAATAGAAAACACATTGCCCAAAATTATGTTTGTTTTTCTTTCATTATGATAAGAGCCTATATGTAATATCTAACTAACTTACTAATGAACATCCTGTGCAAGGTTAGAAAAGTACTGAGATTACTAGAGGTTCAGAGGTTGTGTAGTGTCAGTGAAACGCGTGTTGGCGGGACTGTCCGTTACTGCTGACGAAAATTCAGTAATTTCAGCAGTAACGGAATGTGGTGAATGCATATTTAGGGCCGGCGATAATTCCTATGATAGCTTGTATTGACATATTTACAGGTTAAGGCGCTGTATTCAGAAGATGATTATGGCCAGGTTATACAACATAAATTAAACATATCTAGCATCAACAAAGCAAAAATTGCAAAATATGTTAGTTACTCTCCATTGCAAGATAATAGATGAAGCAGCACACGTTGAATGCAAACAAGAAACAAGGTTACAAAAACCAAAAGCAATTTAATGCCAATTTAGACTTTTGGGCATCATTGGCTATTTCGATTCAAGTTTTAGTTCCAGATCGCCACGGCAGCCGAATTTGAATTGAAGTAGGGTACATATATATAAAAGGTACACTACTGTAGAGTAACTGGCCTCACCAGCCATATGAATTTTCTTTTGCTGTTCTATTTAAGTATTGTTTGTGGGACCCCAGAGTTAGTCTCACACCGACCATAATGCCAGCCCACAAAGTAAGAGCCCCCAACTCACTAAGGCAGCTACCATATATATCTGTATATTTTTCTTTGACCCCATAAATCAGTGCAATTGTGAAGT
>PNEQ01002761.1:14116-24356 GCA_003012365.1 Medauroidea extradentata | reverse complement strand
TGGCCTTGAGTAGTGGATGCTGAGTGGGATCAGACTGTGCCTTATCCGCCAATGCAGAAGCTCTTTTCAGACGTTTTTCGGCCCGTGAGAGCCTCAGCTCTGCAGCCGCGATGATAGCTGCTGCCATCTCTTGTTGTTGTTTTGAATACCTCGAAGCAGGAGTCGTTCACCAGGCGGAGTGACCGGGTCACTTTGAGTCATTCACTAATCGCAAAATGGTCGTCCAAGAACCGGTTCATGAACGATGATTCCGAGACCCGTTCACTACCGAAAATTACCGTTAATCGTAAGTATTACTTAACTTCCGTCGTCATTCCTCGTAACGGTATATTACAATTATTATTTATTTATACCGCACGTGCCGTGTTCGAAATGATAAATAACCGCGTCGCTGCTTGTCACACCCGGGAGCCTAGCTTGTTCTTTGTCCTTCCTACACGGCCCGGCAGTCCACGGTAAACAACTTCTTCCCATCCGACTCGCACCGATTTTCTAACTCCTGACACACCGAATAATATCCAGAATAATATCCGGCCCGGAGGACCAAAATGTTCCGTCGAACATACACGGCGTAAACACGTCTGTACGCACCGATAACACCACACGTTTTTGAACTATGGCTAGGTGCAATATCAGCTGGACATAAACTCTTGTTACTAAGCCTGCATGCTACAAGCTTTCAGTATCTTCTCCACTGAGTAAAATAAGAACTCTTTACCCCTCCTGGGGTACTTTTAAAAATGTTACTAACTTATGCTAAATAGAGTAATTTTCAAATTGAAGTGGTTCTAATAACCAGAGTGTTATGAATGACCACACACAGATCCGAAGTCCATTTGACACCACTTTATTCTTGACCTTTTTTTACAAGCCACAACACACAACTGCCACGGCACACCGCGACGCCACATACCTTAACACTACTACCAACCTCGGCAGCACGCATTCCCCAACACTACACAGAGAAAAGTTTTCAAGTGTTTAGTAAGTGGCAAAATAAGCTTCTTGATCAAATCATAACTAACCCTGGTCCAGAGCAGGGCAAATCTGCTGTTAGCAAAATAAACATGTCAACTAGGTACCAAAAATTTAAACAGTACACATAACAAAAACCACAACAATATAAAACTGTACATACACTACAATGTTAAAAATATCGAAGACACAAAGATGTCAACCTTTCGGACTCCCGCCATCTCATACGACAGAAAATCTTACCTAACACCAGTATGTCATTCATTACTGTATCTCACTCTCATACAAATACTGTATATTGTATACTTGAACACAGATGCAACTTTCACATGCAAGTCTACAATACACACAAACTTTACTGCATCAATTTGGCAGCAAAAGTAATTTCTATACACTCTCTTATGTTGCAGTTCATAAATATACCAAACAGTTGTGTAACTTAACTTCCCTGTTACTGACTTTCATTTTTCCCACGTTGGTACATTGCACACGTTATATTCAAACTTTTGTTTCACATTGTTTTCAATACAGTACATGAAAAATAACTGTATCCTACAACATAAATGAAAGGAAGAGGCTGCCAGGCTATCAGTATATACAAAAGACAGAAGCACAAATAGTTACGTTTTAGTACTTGATAGATACAAGCAAAAATATAGGACGACACATAATTGCAGAAGCGAACATTGCGACGTTTCGCTGCTTAGAGCAGCTTCTTTGGGTGAAGAGACATGGTTGACTGCAGAGTGGCTCAATGGTTGAACTAATATGAGGCGGGAGATTTGAAAGAGTCATGTAGAAGAGGATGTGTAGGGGTTCATGAGGATATGCAAGTGAAATGGTTGTGGGAAGCTGATTGACAGGGGATGCTATCTTATATTGAGACCTGGTGGTTGCCGGGATTTGATGATGTACTTGGTGAGCCAGTTCCCATCGTCTGAGTTCAGAGCTATTGCTTGTAGGTGGCAGGACCCTTTGTAGACTAATTAAAAAGATCAAAGTTGTATAAAAAGAAGTGTATTTATGTGAATTCCTGTTTTTATAATAACCGAAATGCTTTAAATCATTTCAACATTAGCAAAAAAAGTTCTCAAAATTAAAAAATTAGTCTGCCAATTTTTATCTTTCTTTATGAATTCAAAAGGACGGTACCCTGAAATACTAACATATTAATAAGTGGAGTGATGAATTTATGACAACTTTAAGAATGATACGTTGTAGTAACATATTTTATACTTTACATAATTACATAATTTCAGTCACTGTTCATTTACTTACAATGTTCAGAAATGTAATTTTGTTACTTCATAGTACAACTAGTATTATAAACTTAGGATCACCCACTTGAATATTACTTATATCATACACATTTTGAAATTCAGGTTAGTTTAAAGTAAAAATAGCAACGTAAACATATATAGAAAAATTATCATAAATGTCTAGTTTAATCTATGAAGGTTGTTTTGACGTTGAGTACCTTTTATTACATCTTTTCCTTGAAATGTTAAACGTATTTCTTTGTTTTTACAATTTCATATTCTCTTACTGCTATTCCCTCATGGTAGGTTGAGAGTTCTCTTCCTTCGCTGCTCCGTACTATCACGTAGGAGCAAGGAGAATATTCATATTTGGCATGCTGTCAGTAACATGTGAGTTTTACTTTCTTTGGTAATAAGCATGTATCCACATTTTCAACTACTAAAGCATTTGCCTCCTTACTCACAACACAATTTGTTATTTTGCATATGGAGGAAGTACATGTTACAACACAAAATAATATTGCTTTCTGTGTTGAAAAATATTAAAATAATATAGGTAGGTTAATTAAAACACCCTGCACATAGTAATAATAAAGAAAAAATACTCAAGTGACAAACTAACAGCTAGTACACACACTATTTTACCAAACACATTCCTGCACAACTGAATGATGACTGTAAAAGATTAAACAAAAAACAATAACTCAGAATCACCTGAACTCAACACGAACTGCTTCCAACCACAACTCCGGGCACTTGGGGTTACGCAAACGGCCTTTCTCCAGGACAGAGCGTGCTTTGGTTAGCATGCCACGACGTTCCTCCAGGGATGACAGCAACTTCCACAGAGGCACAGCATTTGGGCACTTCTTGATGCCTGCACTATATGTTTCAAACGCCTTATCGACCCGCCCCTGTTGCTCTTCTATTTGCCCCTTCATAAGCCACAACTTAGGGAACTCTGGAAAAACCTGTGACAAATTACAATAGAACTGGTAAACAATTTACTGCAATATCATGTTTCAGCTTTTTATAAATACAGTGTATAGATTAAGATGATGATGATGATAATAATAATAATAATAATAATAATAATAATAATAATAACTCGTACCCTCAAAAGCGTACTTCCCTTTAATGGAAGGTCAATCTACGCATGTCCCTTTTGAAACCATGAGTTAACTTGTTCCCATCTTACCAGCCTGACAGTTTAGTCAAAGAGCTCTTATTAATCAACATCACGGCACCATACCAATATACAATAGCAGTTCTGAATTCATAATATAACTGGGACGTCAAATCTGAGACATTTTCATTCACATTCCACAATTAGGAAATTGAGATATTTCAGTTAGAGTAAAGTGTTACCACACACCTGAGAGAAAAATTATTTCTCTTTGTGCACTGATTTACAAATTTAACCCAAATGTACATTATTTTCCCATCATATTGCATAAAACTAATGTGACAGCAATTTCATTGTTTATATTTTATGTTTTGTGTGCTGCAAAGTTGGCAACATGAAAAATTAAAATAATAAAAATATACTGTAAATTTTGTTTATAACATAGTCTCGGAACTTTTTAAAAAAAAAAAAAAAAAAATTAATTTTAAAACAGGACATCACTTTTTATAAAAATGTTTAATGAATATAAACTACTGTACGTATCTTGTAAATACCAGTGCATTCATTCTTTTTTCACCATCACTATGTTTCATCTCAAAAATAACACCAATACGTTCAAAATAAGAATAATATTTTCCCCCAAGTGGGGCATCCTAACTTCTACACTATTAAGGCCACCATAACTGACATGCAGCTTGAAAATATCTTACGGAAAGTCTGATAATTCCTCAAGAAATCCTCTTATTCCTTAGATTTCACTCACATTTTGTCTCTACAGTAAAAGTTTCTCACATTTCACTCAGAAAGACAGTAGATATTGCTCAACGTGCAATCGGCCCTAAAATTGCCACTGCCCAGCTCAAAACTAGAGTACTTCAAACAATACGGAACTTATCAGTCCCAAGCAGCTATGATAATAGCTCACTAGTTTGTAAATATCTTACAGAGTGGTACAAGTCACGGTACAATACTACATACCTAATTAACTACTGGACATACCTTGATGGCTTCATCAAGTAGCCTTAGTGCCTGGTCCAGACTATCCAGTGCCCACTCTAGCTTGGCAGATTTCATCATGACACGTGGGGTAGGAGCAGATGCTCTAGCTTTTGCCAGCAGCCTTCTTGCACGTTCGTACTCAGAGTTCTCAGACTCGAGTTTCACAGCTGCCAGCCATATCTCTTCAGAGTTGGGGTTTGCCTGGACAGCCAATCAGAACACAATGTACAGTAAACCCCCGATCTAACGACATCGGCGATCTAACGACATAATTACCAGGAACCGTGGAAAAATTAATATTTTAAGAATTTATCAAAACTAAGCAAAATGCAGTAGATCACAGTAAAACGTTATTTAAACAACAACATAATGCAGTTATAAATTAGTGATATGCAGCTGTGAAACATAAAAAAACTGTTTAAAAATGCTAGAAACTTCTGCTGGAATATAGTTCAAACGCACGCTCTAAACACTCTAAACCTCCACAGATTTCATTGCATTAGAAAAAAAATATACAGTAAAGCAATCATTATTTCTCAGGTAAGATTCAGTTGGAAATCCCATTTCCATCTGTGCAAGGAAAAATAAAATTACTCTGATTTGTGCACTGTTTTAATTGTATTTCTCTTGGTTTCAGAGTTCTGTTTCTCTGACCTCAAATATCAATTTAAGTTATTGGCTTGATTTTGTATGTAACTGTGTTGACATGTGTTCATGTGTGCGCGCGCGTGCGCACACACACACACACACACACACACACACATATATATATATACACACACACACACATATATACACACACACACATACACTCACACATACACACACGTATTTATTTTGTAACATGGTTGGCTTCTTTTTGAGAATCGTTGACAATATATGCAGTTTTATTTGTACTCTGATTTGATTATATCTTTGGTTTAATTTTACATGTCATTTTTGACACTCCTGCCATGTTTTTAATCTTGGTAGTTACAGTATACTGATAAGTGAATTCAAGTATACGTATGGGTGGAAAGGGATGCAGCTTGTCATAAGTCATTCATAAAAACATATTAAATTATCCAGTGAGTAAAACAATTCCCAAGACGGAGATTGCGCTCCCAAAGTCCCACGTATATGCAAAGGAAATCTCAATATAAATTCAATAAAAGTATGTTTTGCAAGTTCAAAATGCTGCGCTCATTAAGCTAATTACCACTCGCTAAACATACATGGCACGCAAGCTTATTTTAAGTTTTTGAAAGTTAAAAAGTTTGTACAGTATACCTTGATACAAAAATATAAATTACAGTACTCTTACAAAAAAAGCAGCATACAATGCGGAGAATCCAGGTGCACACTATGATTGCTGTTCGCTATGTCTATGCTTCACTGGGATTTACATCACAAGAGTTTGTATTTCACACTTCTGGAGTATCATTTCGTTCTTACGACTTAACATTTGTAATTAATACGCTTTAATTGCCAATTTTATTTTAATTTTTATGCTCATCGTACTTAAAGATGAATGCAATCCATTTATATACCTAACAGTCAGTTGCTTGTACAATTTTCAGGAATGAGGGAATAGTAAACCCAGGCTTACCAAGTAACATTCTTGGGAAACATCTGACTACTAAACTAATTTGTATTTGATTTAATTAAAAATTTTAAAATGTGTTTGCTTAATACCAGAGATGAATGAACATAATTTACTAAAAAAATGCCAAGTACTAATGTATAAGATGTATCAAAATTGCCCAAAAATGTTACTAATTACTACATATTGTGGCTCATCCTTATGACCCTATTCCCTGAAATCATAAGGGCCGTAACAAAGTTATACTGTATTTTAAATTTAATAAAAAAAAATTGTGCTTCTAAAATATTGTCGGAAAATACTTCCTCAGTATACTAAAATAATAAGCCATCAGGATCCTTGGTGGAAGAAGAAGAGGAATAAGAAGAAGAAATTACATGCCAATAACAGAGCAGCACACAGGAGTCAATGATGCTGAAAATGAACCCACCTGGAAAGCAAGGGAAAGGATGCCTCGAGCAGCTGGTACATCCCCGGCCAGCCACTTGCTCTTAGCACCCATCAGCCACAATACTTCTGACTTGGGGCAGTGCGCAACAGCCCGCTGTAGGAGAGCTTCCAGGCTCTCCCGAGTCCCGTGGTTCTTCTCAAAATATGCTGCCCGCAGCCAGATAGACTTCTTGCTTGGGTACGTAGCAAGGGCATGTGCGTAAATGGCCCGGGCACACTCAAATGCATTTTGTGCTGCACATGCATCTGCATCTTCCATCCACGTGTGTTTGCGGTCCTCTTCCTCAACTCCCACTCCGATGATGTGCCGGATTAACACCTGCCATCAAACAAACAACACAGCTCTTTTGCTTTGCAGTTTTTAACTAGGCAACAAAATGTTAGGGGCAGCATTACTATCTGAATCATGTTAATTTCAAGTCAAAATGAAAATGCTTAGCACTAAATACGTAACATAATTGTGTTAATATACGAGTATGTCGACTCAACTAACACAGTACAGATAGAAAATAAAATTTCAGTGCTATACTGAGACTTGGTAATTTACTTGAAGGACCAACTGGTACAGAGAGAAGATATGAACCAACCTGACAGCAATGGACTGAGCCAGACTTCTCAGCCTCAATAGCCTCTTTGAACCAGTGTTCTCTGTTGATCTCCACCCCATTGGCTGTCAGAGATGAGATAGCTCGTTCTATGATCTTGTCTACCATGTGCTTATTGCCATTTGCCTCTTCCAACTTTGCTGCCGTAGTCCAAATTTGACGGTCAGTTGGGATATTCTCACGCGCCTTGTTCAGTACCTTCCTAGCATTCTCGTACGTCTCTAGTCGTGCTAGAGCCAGCCACAGGTCGACACTGGTGGGACAACATTCCACAGCACGGCTCAGAAGTATGCGTGCATCCTCCGGCTCTTCTAGTTCTACTGCAGCCTTCCACAACCGCACAGAGTTTGGGATGTGCTCCAGTGCCTTCCTAAAGCATGGAAAAACATCTTCACAAATACGTTCACTTATAAAATCTGACATGTTAATACAAGATTCTAATAGCAACTGTCTAACTACTCAAAATACACCTCTCTCATAAAGCAGGATGGTGCAAACACAAAATCATCTGCTTCAAGATGGTTTCATGGTTAGTTGTTGTACACATAGGGTTTGAGTGGAGTGTTTGTCGTAAACAATACAACAGGCTTGGAAGTTCATACTGTAGCATACAACAGTACTGGTCCTATACATTTTCACTAACATTTATGCAACAAACAATGATTAAAAAATGTATTTTTATAAATTTAAAAACATTTTTTACTGGCAGATATTGTCATCATTGAAAGTTTTGGTATCAGCTGTATATACATGTCCAAGTACTAATGTTTTGGTACTTGACAGATACACACAAAAATATAGGACAACACATAATCGCAGAAGTGCATATTGCGACGTTTCGCTGCTTACAGCAGCTTCCTCGGGCGAAGAGACATGGCTGACTGTGGTGTGGCTGCAGATGCACTGATGCCAATGCACCTAGCAGCCAATGGTTGAGTTTATATGAGGCAGGAGGTTCGAAAGGGTCATGTAGAAGAGGATTTGTAGAGGTTTATGTGGAGATGCGAGTGAAATGGTTGTGGGAAGATGACTGACTGGGGATGTTATCTTATATTTTAGACCTGGTAATTGCCTGGATTTTGTGATGTACTGATGAGCTAGTTCCCATCGTTTGAGTTCAGAGCTATTGCTTGTAGGTGGCAGGGCCCTCACCACTATAGTGCTGTAACATGAGTGTCTTTACCTTCTATGACTTGTCTGATGTCTGCTCTGTGGCCATTCATTCTCTGTCTGTGTTTGTGGTGAGGCCGATATATTCAGCATCACAGTGTTCACACTGTAGCTGGTAGATTAAGTTTCTGGTAGCACAGCTGTAACTTCCTTGGATGGGGTAAATGTGATTGGTTAGCCTTCTTTTGAATGATGTAGAGGGCTGGTGGATGGCACAGGAGCCACAACGTGGATTATTGCAGGGATGAGAACCTTCGAGATTGGTTGTAGTGTTGGTAGCTGTAGAAGGTGGGAGTTTGGAGCATACTAGTTTTTTGCTGAGGTTGTGTGGTCATCTGAAAACCAACCTAGGTGGTTTGGAATGAAGGTTTTGGAATTGTGGTGAGGACAAGATTTTGTAGCCTGAGTTGAGAATGGGTCAGAGTTTGCCTAGGCCTTCATAATATGGTACCACCAAAGGGACGTCTGTAGTTTCGACTTTGGTAGGACTGTTGTTATTGGAGGTGGCTTGTTGGATTTTTGGAACAGGAGTGCAGGGTAACCTCTGTCTGTGAAAGCTTTGGCTATCTGTTGGCACTGTTTGTTAAGGTCACTGCAAGTTGAACATATGCGATTGGCTCTAGTGGCAAGGCTGTAAAGTAGTGACTTTTTTGGCATGGTATGGGTGACAGCTGTAGAAATGAAGGTACTGAAGGTTGTTTGTCTGTTTTATGTGTACTGAGATGTGAATGATGCCATTGCGTAGTGCCAGCTCGACATCCAGGAAAACTGCATGTTTTTTGGAAAATGACCAGGTGAAGTTACGTGAACTGTAGTGTAGAGTAACTGGCCTCACCAGCAATGTTAATTTTTGTATTTTTTTTTGGTGATATTTGCTCGACCCCAGTGTAGATAAAACACCAACCACAATGCCAGCCCACAAATAAGAGCCCCCAACTCACTAAGGCAGCTACCAGTTATTTCGACCCAATTTTATAACCTAATTGTGTGCGATATGAAGTAAAGCCCCACCTTTCATGGTTGCCCGGTCAAAGTGTTGTGAGCCTGCCCGGCTTACTGAGTGAATGCATCGTCTGTTCGCCGAGAAGTCATTTCAATAATTAAAGAGTAAATTTTCTTTCTTTTATTAATTTATTCAGCTACAGTAATTTTTGATATCAAGATATGTGGATGAACTTTAGTCCTGCGAGGCTATGGAATGCCATCCTGAAGCAAGAAGCTAACATTTAAGATAAAACCTTTTGTAACTAATTAAACCATAATCGTTGCGGTGGGCTACATAGGGCTAATGTTTAATTTTCATAATTAATGATGTTAATAATTTTAATTAGTTAATTTTGTCACAGGAAGTTGAGACTAGTCTCATTTTGTTCCGTTTTGCATTTCAAGAATTTAATCTCAGTAACTTTTTGACGTAATTTATGGGCCAGAAGATGTATTTAACATTGTCAGTTTTTGTGTAAGATTGGTTGTTGGTGATGACCAAGGAGTGCGACAGGCTGGCGCCTGGGCAGCACGTGACGCTGAACAAAAGGCCTTGAATTCTTGGAATTGCCAGTTGCAAAGTTCCCGGTGATGGCCGATAATGTATCATTCCGCCAATGCCGCCCTTAATATTTTATATAATTTCACGTCAATCTGTTTTCTTTTCGCCAACTGGAATTTATGTATTAATAACTTTCTACTAAGAATCATATAATTTAATTTGAGAGTTCTGTGCAGCCCGTAGAAGCCAATATAAATAAAGGAGTTCCAGAGGCATTGGTGCGCTGGGTTGGAGGCTATGGCACCCTTGGCCGGCCATGTGTGCCCTGGACTCCCCCCAGTTCTGCCTGACCGCTCGTGTGATGAAGATGTGCCGTAACCGCGCCCGTTGGAGAGGGGTTTCGCCCACGTGGTCGGGTGACCCGTGCGATGGCGAGCTAAAGTTATAATTCGGCCTTGTAGCATTTGCTGTCTTTCATTATTTATTATGTTACGGCGATAGTTTCTTTAGAGCGCGAGTTTTGCTGAGGCATTCCGGTAGGGCGTGATGTACGCGGCCCCGAAGGAACTTTCTTTTTCTTTTGGCAGT
>PNEQ01002761.1:0-14016 GCA_003012365.1 Medauroidea extradentata | reverse complement strand
TTTGTGTTTTTTTTTAGTTGTTGTGGTATGTATGAATTTGCGCGGCAGTAAAAGTTTCTTTTGCCTAAGAATGACTTCTTAATAATTTTCGTGCTGCTCTTGCACGCCTTCGAGCCCATATGATACCCTGAGATAAGAGCTCTCTCTCTACCTCACGTGATGCTGTGGTCAGTTAAAGCTTGGTAAGAATTATGGCTTGGTACGAGTGAGTGCCACCGTATATCGCAGCGTGGGGTGTACATGAGAGAAACAGTACCACCACAGTAGGTATTCAAGCTGTTTAGGAAGAGGATTAGCTGCTCTCTTTTGTTGCAGTCCATATCATGAAGATGACATCGATGTATCTCGTCCAGCAGTATGGTGGGTTGGGCTGGTGATAATATTAGAGCTACGACATTATTGTTACAACTACATACCTTATTTTTGTTGGAATTTGACATAGTACTGTATTCCAAAACTTAATTACTTGCTTGCATGTGGGAATCGTGCCAAAAGATGCCGCTGGTTGGTGGGTATTCTCAGAGTTCTCCAGCTTCCTCTGTCCCTTCATTTCGGTTCTGCTCAATACTCACATTATGTCAACTTTCACCTGCGGTAAAGACCTAGATGTTAAGTGCTAACCAAAAATCTTCACAGCATAATTACTCTAAATGGGACCAACTAATGCAAATAGAAATAAAATTTGAATGAAACTTAATTTCCAATTTAACAGCTCTCGTACACAGACCTATATGCTTAATACAGTTTTCTCATATCAGGAATGACAAAAGACAGGTAGTATGTTAGAAATATCAGCAAATAACACAAAGTACAAAAACTACACGTTAAAAATAAAAAATCTTAACAAAGGCGAAAAAATGAGAGAACATAGGGTGCAGCCTCACCGGTAAACTCTGCGCTTGGCCTTGGTTTCTTGCTCTAAATCTGCTGCCCTGATCCAGATGCGCACAGAGGTGGGGATGTGTCGCACAGCCTGTGCTATCACAGCACGTGCCGTGTCTGGGGGCTGTAGCCGTGCTGCCTCAAGCCACAGGTCCTCTGACTTGGGGTTCACCTTCAAGCAAAGTTTACAACTACTGTCAGGTGGTCCACCCACCAGGCATAAGTCTTATTTAGTGTTTCTTTCGTTTATTAATGTTATGTTCTTATTTATTTAATCATAGTTTTGGTTTCACGGTTATTCCAGCATTGTCAGTTTCATTATTTTGTTTGCTATAATTTAAATGGATGCGTGGCCGTTGCCAGATTGGACGACTTGAAAGAGGCGGAGCTTCAGTCAGGTGTGGGATACAATTCCTATCTCCATGAATACCACAGCTGAACATAACCTTCATTTAGCTGTTTGGCTTCACATGTCCCGGACGAGAAGTACGTCAAGAAAATTGATTATTTGTTTGGAAATTGCCGCTTTTCAGGTAAACATTAATCTGATGTATTTACGTATCTTAACCATGAAATTGAAACTAATATTGTTTACCCTTGCATGCAAATCAATGAATGCGCAAAATTTTTGCTTTTTGCAATTACCAACTAACAAATCAGCATGTTTGTAAACAAGCTTTGTTTCCCACAGTACTTTTTCCCTGAAGTGACGTCAGGGGGCGTGTACTTCAAGTCGTACATTAGATTAATATAAGTAATATTTAATTTATTTGAATTTAGTTTTAATTTTGGTTTCATCTTTAACAGTTCATTTAGCAGCAGTACCATTGTTGGGAGTTACATGTGCGTGCTCGTCCTGGGGGTGTGTTTGATGCAGGTCAGTGTAGCGGCCAAGCGTCCAGTTGCCAGGATGTTCTATTTTTAGCATAGCGTGGTATTGTTAATGATTTCTTTTTGTGCTCTGGTAGCACGTGTGCCGAGTCTCCCAGTGAGGGAGAGAGACATAAATACTTTTGCACGGGCTGGCACCAGCCAATAAAAGACATTAATTCAAACATAAACTGTAGCTTTTATGTAGTAAATGTAATTTTTATAAATAATATTTATGTAAATTTTCATTTAAGCATTAGGGTAATTACTTTCTGCTTTGATAAGTTATATGTTGTATTTTATTTAGATGGTATGTTTACCTTTTTGTGATTCGGGAGGTGGCCACCAGAGGTGGCAGAGAGAGTGAAGGTTGATGGCGTGGTCCGCCATTTTTCATTTTGTGTTGGGAACTTCGGTGCGTATGGGACGTGTGCAGGCGTTTCGTGTTTTTGGGTCAGGGGAGAAGGAAAGATGGGCGATACAGTTGTGATGTGAGGTATAAGGCGGACTTTTCTGTACTGGGGCGGTGGCCCTAGAGCTTAGATTCTTGTTTGTGGTTTATAAGTAATTGCAGAGGAGGTTTTGCCTAGATGGGGTTTCGTCAGTTATGATAGCATTATTGTTGATCTCTTCAACGTTTTCGATTTCACTCTCTCTGTAGCGTCACAGGCGGTTTTAAATCTTATGATGTAAAACGTGGTAAATTTTTAGTTTAACAGCACAGCTCGACTACTTTTTAACTTTTGTTTGATCCTAACCACAGTTTGAACCATGTAACTAATGAAGAAAGAAAATTGTATCTAAATAAAATAATTCAGAGCTCAATGTAAAGTGTTATCTGTTTGCAACTATGGACTAGTTTCATTTCAAAATTCAAACATCCTACGAGGGATCAAGCACTCAACAGACCAGGATGGTCTAATTTATGAGAGTTAGCATACCGGCCACGCTACACTACAGTACATAACTTACTGTGCCAACAAATAAATAAAATTAGCTGTGTGGAATTTAATTTGATTTATGACATGGGCAAGATTCTGACTGCACTCTCAATGTAATATATGTTCCCAGTTGCGTTAGCCAACTATACTGCATAACGAAAGAAGCTGGCAACAATTAATGAATGCCAAGCCCTGACTTGACAACAGACTGAGATTAGCTGACAACAAAGTGGAAGCATTACAAATCTAATGGGGGAGATGGAAGTAACTTGAAATACTCTCCTACTATGGACCTTTCACTTACCCCAAACATACATCCACATTAAAAAATTATGGCACGAGTAAGTTGTACAAAATTTTTGCATGTACTGTGCCAGGTTCTTCAATAAAAAAAAAACCTTATGTGAGGATTCTGTGATGTTCACCCTTAGTTTACCAAGGATGCTAAATATTTTTGTAAGTACATTAAGAGCAGTTCTCAAAATAAATTCTATCATAGCAAACTGTTGTACAGCTCCCAAACATGAAATGGACAGCCAACTCTTGTGACCCCTGTAACAGAGCCTCAGTTGCTAGCCTTTTGAAGTGTCAGAATACAGAGATGACAAACTCTGTGTTCCCACAACACAGTCATTATGACAGCTGAATTTGTAACAATAACAAATTTCAGGCAACCAGCTTCTTGCTCTGACTCAATAATTAACAACAACAGATCAAACTTGAGCCACTGATTCAACATGCACCCTCCAGATAGCCAAGATCCTGCCTCATTCAATGTGTGTCTGTAAGCCAGAACTACCTCAAGACTCCTAAGTTCATCTATAAAAAAAACAGCAAGGGTGCACATCTTACCTCGCAGGCATTGGAAAAATTCAGGTTCTTAATTTTACATATCATAATTAATTAAACACAGTAAACCTTTAATTACAAATACCAAATGATCAAGTGAAATGGGGACACTGTAGGACACTGGATTCACATTCTGGGGAATACTAATTCAATTTCCACTGTTTACCGAAATAGCTCCAGGCAAATACCATCATGGTTCCTTAACAAAGGCCATGGCCGATTCTTCTCCCAGTTCCTGTAAATTCTTTGCAATAGGTGTCAGTGTGTCTAATTACCTTGCTGTCGAAAAGATGTAAATCTCATTTGCCTTACCTTACAAATACCAAATAAGCATATCTTCTTGCTGACATTAAATGCAGAAGACAAAAAAAATTTACAGTATAAGCACAACAGTATACCTTTACACCTATGCTGGAAACGTGATTACTAATAAGAGCCAAAGTTCTCACAGACCGGATATGACAAGTACACTTCTACCGCTTGGTCAGTCATATTTTCTAATTTAATAGAGCCTGCTGAGGACATGTGAATTAATACAATTACAGTAACCTCCCCCGTGCAAGGACGTTTACAAGAACTAGCACAGATACAATATTATCAGGGTGCAACTATCACTTGTTTTCAAGCAGTGTGTTTGCTTGAACGACAGATATTCATGAGCAAAAACTGGGAAATTTTGCTTGTTAAATGACTTGCTGGCTATACTCTACAGTCTTCTAAACACTATATATTAAACTTCTTGTTACTTGGCTGTTGCCCAATTAAGTAACCAGTTGAACATCTGACAAGATAGTGCAGGAGTCAGTCAGTCTTTTTCTTCAGGTATGCTACTGGTTCACAGTCTTCGATGACAAGTTTCATAAACCATGACCCATTCACCAAAGCCTCCAATATCTTATAGTTATGGACAGAAAAATTTTGCTAATTCAATGACCCGCATGCTAGACTCCACTGTCCTATGTATACTCAAGCTCCGGCTATTCATTCATTGTCCGTTGTTTCAGTGAGTAGCAATTAATAGACAAATGGTCGGGGTTTGAGTACACACAGGATAATGGATTCATACACGCAGGTCATTGAATTCACAAAATTTTCCTGTCCCTACTTATAGTATTTCATGAGTAAAGTAGTAAAGTTATCTTCTTACAACAACATGTAAAATTTCAGGGTCTGTTAGCAAGAGCCCTATAACACAAGAGAATAGAACTTGTCAATTTGCTGGTGCCAAATCCATAATGCTATGATGTACACGTGTACGGAACTCACCTCACAGCCCTTCATGATAAGGTTGCGGGCAGCCTGCACCTTGCCAGTCACCTCCTCCAGTCTGGCAGATGCTATCCAGGCTGGTGGGTGATTGGGGTTCGTCTCACGCACTGACTTGAGCAACAGTCTGGCCTTCTTAATGTCGTTGATGTCTCCTCCGTACGTGGGGATCATGCTCTGCAGATCTGTGAGGTAACCCTTCGGGTCTACCACTGTCTGACCTTCCACAGAGTCTGACACCTGCGACAGCTTCACATTCATCAATGTGTTGCGTGCCTGCCCGATCTTGCGAAGATCCAGGTCACCAGTAGGAGTCAGCATGCCAGGTGTTACCGAGCCTAAAACCATTAAACTCTCTGCTAGTGAATGAAAGAAACACAAATATAATTTATTTTTACAACAAGGTTGAGACAAATAGGCTAGAGCACTGCCCAACCATACACTTTCCTATGTGACAGAGCTATGATGTAACATATGGTAATTGCAGAATTTTTACAATTCATGTTGATGCCGGACGAGCTTGGTGATGGTGGGTGGAAGATACTACCGGACTAGCTCTTACCTCACTCGTAGAACCAAGTTCCCCCCAAAAGATTGACAAAGCATGGTGTGATCTCTGCTAAGGGAAATTAATGGTGTACTTCTCTTCCTTGTCAGTAACCTTTTGCTGAATCTGGTACAGTGACCTCGATAAGCCTTCGGTCGTGGTGTATTGGAGGGACGTAACAACTGGCAGGACGGGTGAACCATCAGGATGTAGCGAAAATGTCAAGAGGGAGGCGAACAGGTGCTTGGGTTGCGGTGGGAAGCGAGCAGGTGCTTGGGTTGCGGTGAAAAGAGCAGGTGAGGGGTAAGGTTTGGCAGGTGGGGTTTGACAACATGGGAGAGCACTGGAGGAGAGCCTTCCTGTTAGGGAAAGGGGGGACAGTGGGCACAGTCCGAGGTACTGTGAGGCAGCCGGAACAGTACTAGAGGTAGAAGATGGTCCCTGGGAACAGTTGATCTCTGCTTCTTTGTGGAGATGGCTTCTATGACAAGACGTGTTGGCTTGTGCTGCCTCTTCCCACAACCGCTGATAGATCCTTGCAATGGACCGTACCTCGTCAGACCACCTTCTGATGGCCGAGGTGACCCTCTGCCTGTATCACCACCTGCTGGCCCTATACCGAGGCATGAAGTACTTGGGATAACAATGAGTGGGTTATCCTCCTTTGGTGGGTCAGTTGGATAACGAACTCCTACTTGAGATGTTAAGGGAGACGCAAAGGTTAAATACAAGCAAACCCTCTTAGGCGGCTTCCAAAGGGCCAATGCTAGGCACCACTGACGCTATACCTGCGACTAACAAACAGTTCCAAGGGTCAATTAGGGCCATAGCACGAGCTACGAAGCTGGTCGCATTAGCAGATGCTGGCAGCTCACCATACACTCGGCCTTGCCCGAGTGGCACACTTAAGCTAGCATCTAGTACCGCTCAACCCCCGGAGAGGTTAGAGACTGGTACCATTCAGCCCAATTGATTTCTCGCTTGGTACAGGTGAGACCTGTCACAGGAAGCCTGAAGGGTAGCAACGTGCGATCCTTGGTAGAAAAGTGTGATCCTTTAGGCGAACTCCACAGCCAGAAGAGTCAATAAAGAACAAGGAATGGGTTGGTAGGGTGGTCAGAGAGGTGTAGGTAAGGAAGCTAAAGAAGAAGGATGAACATCAGATTCAGTGGAACTGTTTTTATTACTAACAACAGCTCCCACGTATGTCCCTACGGCTAAGACCATTGCCAATCCCAACGTGGACATATGGGCGAGGGCAATCAAGAACTCCAGTGCAGTTATTACGCTGCGTGGTACTGGCGGCAGCAGCGAGGTAACCGGCAGCGCTTGCGCGGATCTCACACAGCTCGGCGATAGGTCAACAAAGGTCCGCTTGATGCCAGAGGTTGAGAGCACGATGTAACTTTTTTGGTTTCTTATAAAAACTCCAGAGAGCTGAGTGTCAACAGACAGGCGACAGTGGTGGTGGTGGAGTATCCGTCAGTGAGCACGGATCTAGTAGCTTAGCGATGCGGGTGGACAGCGTAGGTCCACTTGTTGCCAGAGACGGAAACTTTTCACTAGTTCTAACAATAACACTGGTATGGATGTTAACGGGATGTCATCTGATGAATTACACCCTGTGCCCGTCTTAGATATCCGTGCATGGGGCCTCGCAGGGGAGGCGATGCTAGTCACAAGGATGACTGGAACATCTATCCTGTTGGGTGAGCTACGTGGTGGGTTGCATTTGCAGCGCTCGCTTAGGGGCAGCCTTTGTGGCAACCAAGGTAAAGTGTAGAGGTCAGGGCATCAGGAGGAGGGACCCAGTCAGGAGGCAAAAACGAGCGATGTGACTGTGGCGTGTCAACGTTTTGCAACAACACCTCCCATGACTCGCAATAATTGTATAACTTTTTGATTTGAAGTATTATTTTTGAATTGAACAACATGTAAGCTCCACTATCAAAGCTATATAACATACGACACTTGATAAAAAGTAGCTACAGGAGACTTACAATGCTCCAGCTGATGTAATAGTTTAATTTACTGAAAGTTAAACTAGCATTATATTCATATCTTGTTTATTTCCTCGAATGAAACAATTTGCACCACCTGCAAAGTTTGGAAGTACATAGAACCAACTGAAGTTGTCACAAATCAGCAGATTAATTTCCTTTCCAAAAATTAAAACTAGAAATCAATTTTATTTTGATAGCAGCACAAGGCCATTTTATTTAAGTTTGAAATTATGTAGACCAACATGGTAACTGTTGCCAGCCATACAAGTGGTGAGGCAGCCTCTGTTAATGTTGAATTATAAACAGTAACAGAAATTTTTTTTTTTCAGAGGCTGAATTCAAAAGTGTTCAGTTTAACGTGAACCACCTATAACTGCTCCAAGATGCAACGACAGGCTATAGCGATACACACAATATACACACCTGAAGGATATGCACTAGCCAAACCACTGGTAGGATCGATGGTAGGTGCAGTTTCTCCACCCAGGTTGCGAGCCAACACAGAGTCTGGCAGAGGTGTGAACTTCTCGCCACGTGGGTTACGTGCCTTGCGGTTACGGGCATCACCCACCTCCGGGACATTTCGCCACTCATCCTCAGTCACCGTGACAAGGCCTCGCTTCAAATCACTGAATTGCTGCTGGATCTTGGGTCGCTCCTGACGATACCTCTCTAGCTCCTCCTTTAGCCGCTTCTCTCGGTACTCCTTCCGTTTCTCATCCATTCTCTTGTCGATAGCCTCATATATTGCATCAGCTTCTTCATCATCCTTGTCATATGGGTCCTTGCTGAATAATGAACCTCCATAACCTGGCAACAGTAACTCTCTAAACTTACTTATTTGCTCTTCATTAACAACTACCCCTTCATTGCGTGGTCAAAAAGTAAGTAAAATACTTTTATCTCCTGGTAACTTTTAGTGCCCAATGAATTAGAATATTTTATAGAAATCAAACAAATACCGTACTTAACAATAGATTGGTACGAATATTATAACAAAAACGGACGTCAACAACATCCGAACCAGCTGAGTATGTGTGCCCCTTTATTCTAAAGTTTAGGCAGGTACTGTTATAAAATTATAACAAAAAAAAATGCATGAACATGTGTGCGCACGCACTCGCGCGCACACACACACATGCATACACATACAGACAGAGAGATAGAGACACACACACACAAATTAAAGTACGGAAAAGTATAAAGGTGTTGTTTAGCATGGTCACCTACTCGGCACTTGGACTGCACTGCAGCATATTCAAAGAAAGCTTTTCTTTTTCTCTAACGAATTTAGCAAGCTTAAACCAAAACAAATAAAATATTTCAGAAGATGACAGAACTGTATATTTTCAAAACGCATATCCCTACAAGTATAATTATTATTTTGAAGCACTCCCTCATCATCAAAAACTTTTTTTCTCAGACTGCTGTGCCTCAAAATATAACTGGATAGAAATAAAACTACATTTAAATTTTCAATGTTTTCGCATCTAAGAAATGTTACACAAATTTCAGTTAATCTGCTTACACTAACAAACTAATTTTGATTTGAATTTGGTAACCAAAAACATTTAATGATGTTTTGGAATTATTTTATTGGCTACTGACATTGTTTAAGAACATCATTTTACATTGTCTAGTTCTATTGATGAGTAAGCCTATTCTATTTTTAAATTCACACCAGGCACTAAATCGTTCTTCGTTCTAACTTATTTGGTTGTTAATTTTATAACAATATTTTCAATATCCAGTAAATGTAATTTTACTAAGATATCTGTGCATTTTATTTTGATAGCATTACTGCATTGAATGTGGAGTTGGTTGTGTATTTTCTTTTGTTGTGTGAATTGCCTTCTTCTGCCGGCCGTGAGGAGAGGTTCTGCAGTAAATTATATCATAAATTAAGGACCTTGTACTGCAGACACCAGTACCAATACACCCTGTACAACCTCATCCAGTCAAGTACATACACACATTATACCTTGTTCTACACTGCTCTGTACTATAGAGCGTTCCAACCTTAGATTGCAGTACAGAGCTAATGGTGATCGCTGTTGCCTGATAGCAGCCACGTTACAAAGTTCAGAATTCTAATTTTCAGCTTTAAAATATTATATTATTTATTATTCTAATTGATATTACAATTTATATACCACCACGCTTCAAAATATGCAATTAGGCCTAATGACATTTTCTATTACTTTAAAATAAGGAATAATTCACATATTCCACTGATTCACTACATGAATTGTGACAGGCACTTCATAAAGAAATAATTATTACCACATGTCTTTTAATCATTATAGCTACTGCTGACAAAACGGAAGATTTCTTCCATTTTAGTAGCATCTGTCCGAAGACAAAAACGTGGTTGGAGTAGTTGATGATTATGGAATTGATCATTCAAAACCAATGCATAGAGACCTGGAAATTGCGTGGCTTCAATGACCAGCAGGCTGGACTCCACAGTGCTACGTACACCCTGTCTTCACCTACTGGTTCATTGGCTGCTGCTCCAGCGAGTGGCCAGTTGTGCATCTGACAAGTAGCGCGGGACTCAGTGACTTTTTTCACGCAGGTCTACTATTGGTATACGTTCCTTAAGGACGATTTTCAGTAATAATGACCCAATAAGGAAAGTAATTAAAATGTAAAGGAGTTTGACGTCTAACGTACCTTCTTAAACGAATTCGCGAAATTTCAGTGTCTCTATCAATGTCACATGGGAACTAAAAAATTACTGTTTTTTTTTTTTTTTTTTTTTGCAAATTTTATTATCTGCTAATAATACATTTTAAGAGTGCGTGGTAGATAAATAAACGCTGAAAACATCAATTGAATTCTACACTTTTTTCGAAGCCAATATGGATAAAATACTCAACGACAATCCTAGATAATGGTATTTGCCAATTTTTATGAGTAAATATTTATCCAGAATTACTAATTCAATGCGCACCATCTCTTGCGCTCAGTTAAATGCACGAGGTTCCAACGTCAGAGATTGTGCCTCAGAAAATCGTAACACTGGAAACAATTTTGTTTAAAACGTTGGCTAAAACTATTGCTTAAAATTGCTATTGTTTAGTTTTCACAAATTGACTTCAAGAAACCTACAGTTTAATGCTTTAAGCGTTGAATAATGTACCACACCCTCTTAAGTGAGAGAGGAGAATGTTATTTATTTATTTGGACATGTTCACGTGCACTCGAAAGGCACAAGGCCTTGGTAGAGATACACTGGAGGAAAGAGGAAAGGAGTCGGCCATGGTCATTGTCAAGGAACCATCCCAGCATTCACCTGAAGCGATTTCGGAAAACCCAAGAAAATCAAAATCAGGATGGTCTTAGCCAGGTACCAAACCCTGGTCCTCCCAAATGCGATGTGAGTGTTTAACCACTGCTGCACCACGCTTGGTTATCAAACCAAAGTAAGTACATTAATGTTCTGCCATGATGTCAACTTAAGTGTATCACTCGTTTCCACTACTTCTTTGATAATTGTATTGGTAAATATCAAGAATCACTACTCATAGTATACCGGCCAAACTATGGATTTTAGACATATAGTTCACTGATGAAAAATGTTTCTAGTGGCGTTTTAAGTAGTCCTACGTACAAAAAAATTTTTGTTGGTTACATTTTTTAGGTTAGTTTAAGTTGGATTAGGTTAGTTTAGGCTAAGTTAGGTCAGTTTAGGTTAGGTAACCTAACTTTAACTAGGTCAGGTTAGGTTACCTATTCTAAACTAACCTAACAGAGCATAACCTAAACTAACCTAAAAAACATAACTTAACAAAAAATGTTTCACGTAGGACAACTTAGAACTTCACTAGAAACATTATCATTAATAAACTATGTATTTAAAATCAATCAATAGTTAGGCAGGTACACGATGATAGTGATTCTTGATATTTACCCCTTGATGTGTTCATAGTATAAGATAAATACAATATTTCACTCTCTTTCTCATAGCTGACCTATATTATAACTTTTTATTATTTTCCTTCTATACAAATTAATGCTAACAAAAAATTCCACACACAAAGTTTTTTTTTTTCAAAATCAGTCACCAAACACAACTAATCGCTCGGCTGCGAGACACTGTAGTTTCACTACTGAGCCTGTTTAGGACACGTGATGAAGAAAACTGCTGACTAAAGGAAGCCTGTATCTTATTAATTAACATTTTCAGACATAACCTCATAGTCAGCAAATATGTTTTTTTTTCTCTTCAGCCAACCCTTTGAGAGACATTCAGCTATCGAGTTTGTAGGGCGAGTGCATGGCAACTGCATGACATTATACGACACACATTTCACAGCTGTATACAAGAGAACGGATAAAGCTATTGAGGTGGGGTTGCTTTAAAAATAGATTTAGCTCATTACAAACAAGTTACTCGCTTTCATCTCCCATCTAACTCGAATAGCAAAAAAGTTTCTCACTGACCAACTTTTTGATGTTTCAGTTTGTTAGCGCACATAACGTTAAAAGAAATTTCTGTATAAGGAAAAAAAATATACCATTCAGATTTCATTACTGGCGTCCAGATGGGCAGTATGGAATTACACACCATAAAAATCTGGGTATGATTTTGCTATTTCATAAATTCTGATGTGATGTACTTAAGGACACATGAAAACAGTACATAGTTCAAAATATTTGTTTTTTAATTTTCCTCAACCCCTTAAAACTGTGTAAATGATGAACCAACGATATCACCTGATGCACGTTTTGATGCTGTAGAATACACAAAAATTTTAATATCAAAGTTACAACATGAAAGTTTTAGGATTTTTTGACAACAGTGGGTGCCGAAACAAGGACAGTGCTTATGGCGCTCCTGTGCGTTGGAAAGAGAGTGAATGCCCATATAACCCTCTACCCTGTACTGCAATCTAAGCGTGAGACGCCCTACAGCTACCAACAAGCATATATAAACAAGAACTGTTATACACAGCTACAGAGCTTACACTATCACATCACTCCACACACCTCTTACTGCTTGGCTTGCTTTAGAAATTACTTTATGCTAATAAAAGAACCTCAGCCACGATAAATGATTGAGGACTTAAAAGATCTAACCTGAAAATTCGTCGTAATTGGAGTCGTTCAAGTCTTCATCATCATCTTCCTCCTCTTCTTTCTGATGGCCCTTTTTTCTCTTACTGGGTGGTGCATGACGGTCGTCTGATACATCATTGGCGTCCCTGGCAGGTCCGATGTCCGAACGTGTAGTAAACCCTGTAGCCCCTCGACCCACACCAGCAACGTACCCAAGCGGTGCAGGAACACCCATAAAATGTTTTTTGTTCCTATTCACTAATGCTGCTGGTGGCACGGCCATGATGTGCACACAAGTTACAAATGTCTTAAAGCACCCGCAGAATATAATATCACGCGTTATAATTGAACCCTACGTTGCAATTTCCAATGATCTGGAGAGTTCATCCATGTCACAAAATGATCCAAATAACAACAGTGTGCACAGCCGTCACTGCACTGTTTACATTTACGAAAATCCAAAGATTTCCAATATCATAAGAATAAAAACCCACTACAATTACATAAAGTGTCAGTTGAGGCACTCGACACAGTAGCGCTTGTTTAACGCGATTATTATGCAAACCATAGCCTTGAAAAACTAATTATACTTGACTTTTAACTCATTTTGAAAAATTAAAAAATTTTTTAAAATTCCAGTATGGTTTCAGAAAAAGATCTTCTACCAATGAGGCAATATATCAGCTCATCACAAATGTCTTGAATGCACTCGACAAAAAACTACCATCAGTCGGAATTTTTTGCGACCAACGATGTTTGCGACCTTACCAAAGCCTTTGACTGTGTCAATCACGAGCTGCTTCTTCAAAAACTACAATTTTATGGTGTAAATGAAAGGACTAATAAACTCATACACTCGTATTTATCAAATAGACAAACAACAAGTTTGCATTAGGGAAGACTCAAATATTGTTTATTCAAAACCAGGTAAGATAAGACACGGTATTCCTCAAAAATCAATTATCGGACTTCTGTTATTCCTGGTTTACATTAATGACCTGCCTGATTGCCTAAACAATACTTCTATACCTACCTTATTTGCAGATGACACCAGTATCATAATATCAGGAAAATCAGAGGAAGAACTTAATCAACTAGCCAACACCACTTTTACAGAATTAGATGCATGGTTTATAGGAAACAAATTAAACCTTAACACAGAAAAAAACCCATTTCTTACAGTTTGCAACAAAAAATAGTAATCAGCCAACGATAAATGTTCATTGAGGCACTGCAGAAATCAATAAAGCCATAGACACAAAATTTTTGGGTTTATATGTTGATTGACATCTGAATTGGAAAACCTATATTGAATATATCATTCCAAAACTGAGCTTTGCATAATTCGCTCTACGTAATGTATCAGGTATACTAAACAAAGATTCGGTGTTGACGGTATACTTTGCATATTTTCACTCTATTATGACTTATGGCATCATGTTTTGGGGTAACTCCTCTGACAGAAATAATGTTTTCCGTATGCAGAAGAGAGCTGTAAGAATAATTCACGGGAGAAAACAGACTGAATCCTGTAGACCCCTTTTTAAAAGTTCCAAAATAATGACCTTAGCTTGTGAATATATTTACTCATTGC